>JAAAKL020000463.1:0-42117 GCA_010016065.2 Carybdea cf. marsupialis auct. non (Linnaeus, 1758)
AAGTCTTCGTTTTCGGTGTGGGAGATCCTGGGTTCGAACCGGGCCAGCGCCTCAAGCACTTCATGTTTAATGAGTTAATGAATTTAATATTGTTGTGCAAGGATCCTCTTAAATTTAAAATATGATAAAAAAAGACCTGCTAGCCTCATCTAAAACCTATCTACATTTTAGCCCTTGCTAGAACTGGCTAATCTTGTCTTAACTAAACTTCTCCCATGCCTATTATAATCGTATCTATAATTCCAACTGAAGTATTCTCCTCAACCCCCTCAGAAAAATGTCTGGTCCCAAAGCACTCTCTTGTTAGCTCAAGTTCTAACTGACCCATAAAGATATTAGCATAAGCCAGTGCAAACTCTGTACCTGTGGCTGTGCCTATAAACCATCTATAGCAGCCATCATTAAATTCCAAAAAATACTTCCAAAAAACTGATCAAGCTAGAAAGACCAGTGTCTGAATAGAACAAGAGGGATTGTTATAAGAGATAAGAACCTGATAATTTGCTGTGTAGAAACTAACAACATCTGCTGTACATAGGATAGACCCCTTAAGCAAGTAACCGATCTTCAAAAGTCAACAAATAAAGTGATTTGTGTCTTTAATGTAAATAGGGTTAGAGTTTCGTAAGGGGACGAAGAGTAGATTTGCTATGTAGGTGTGTAGGTGCAATGGTGAAAAATTTTAGGTAACTGGTCTCCTGACTACCCTTGTGTATCTCAGGCAGCAAATAAAATCTACTTAGCCTGGCTTCATATATCTAAAAAAAACTAATAGATAAGTATAACAGATAACGTTATTTATATAAATAAGCTAGGAAAGAAGAATCGCTGAAGGAAATATACTTGGGGTTTGCTACTCTGAGTTTGATGTTAGTACGATCTTCAGGCAAATACTTCGACAATACAATGCTGTACATTTATGCATTGAGCAGTTTTACTGACGGATATTCAACTGAATTAATATGATATATATAAAAACTATATATATGTAAACTGTATAGAAACTATCGAGTTAATATATACTATAAATGTAGAAAAGCCAAAAAACTAAAAAGAAGGTAGGAGATTCGTTACTTAGAGTTTCATCCTCTTGCAATCTTCAAGAGAATATAATTTTAATGCATGTATCTACATTTATACATTAAATATGTCAACTTGTTCTCTCGCTACTATTAAACTTTACTCTTACAGTTTTTGTTCTAACTTACTGGTTTCTAAGAAGACTCTAACGTAAACTAAAGAACAATTGAGGTCAGGTTTTATTGAAATTACGGGGTATCCCCAGACAGTCCCCATACCGAAAACTGATTTCACAAGGCCAAAAAGTCGAGAATTAGATCGTTGGCTACATACAGAACCACCGCTATATTCCAGAAGAAAGGGCAGATGTTTAAGTTAATACCCACAGTAAAAACAGTTGTTTTTTTGGCAACTGCTATGATACATTTTCACCCTTTCTATCGTTGTCCTTCAAAGTTCTCAAAGTAATTACCCAGGACTTTAAACAGAACAGCATTTTAACCAAAGAAGGATGCAACTGAGAGATGGAACCGATCTCAGTTGAAAATTAGAAGAGCAAGGAGATAGGGAACAATAAGTACATTCTATGAAGATTTTGTCAACAGACTCTTTTTGCACCAAGATTTGTTCAACTTAAAGCTAAAAAAAATATAGGAGTTTTTAATGGCTGACTGTTGTGTGTTATCACTAAAAATATTAGTTAGGCTACAAATTATTTTCACTTTCATTTTATGATGTTTTGGGGTTGAAAGTAAATTTGATTCCCCTTTTACTAAACATTTTTTGTAATCTGTTTTTATTATCCTTATAAAAGTCTATGACTATGGTAAACCGATTTGCGCTTTGACTTCTCTACATGGAGGAATTTAATGATATTGTCCATTTATACGTAGTCGTTCGTGCTGGCGGCAGACCGGCTGTTGTGATATCAAGCTCCCCTGGAGGTGAACTCTAAGGCAGACAGTTAATATGGCGCCAGTTTTAAATACGGTCGCTCTTGGAGTAGATCTGCCGCGTTATTATACAGTATATATTTGTTGTTTTATCAGACAATGCAGTTGGCACCTTTTAAAATGAGCATATCATTTCTTTCTTCGCTTACAAACTCATTATACAGATAGAAGACTAAAATTCAAAAGCGATAGTAATTGTTTTTACAGTAGCCGATACATGTCAAAGCAAAGTCAGTGTTGTGCCTTCTGAACAAAACTTGACCTGAACAATTTGTCGTATAATCGGATTAAAGGAAGCCTCGTGGTGTATGGCAAGCCACGGACCAGTCTAAAATATTCTAAATCATGGAGATGCTGTACACCTAAAGCCGTGGATTAAGCTACAGTGTGTCCTCTTTTTATCAACATATGAATAATGATTACAGATGCCCAATTTTATATTTATATCATGATTTATTCATTTCTTATGAACTGAAATACGTCAGTCAACGAATCTACACTGTTTGCGGCACAAATTTCGTCGTCTACCTCACTGTGATGGCCAGTAGTTAGTCTCTCAGTTGAGCTGTGATTCTTACCACCGCTGAGAGACTGTTGGGTAGCCATTATAGAAAAATTTGAATTGTTTATTATAGGAGAATCTCATAATAGTCTTTCAGAAATAAGTCAATGATGATAGAGAAATAAAAGATACACTTCGCTTTAAGTGTCTTTTAACGAACGCCATTTTAAAATCAACTTTAAGTGTTTAGCTTGCCTGAAAGTATTTATAGCAGTCCATTATTTCTACCGCGGTCTTTTTGCCTTTCA
Organism: Carybdea cf. marsupialis auct. non (Linnaeus, 1758); assembly: GCA_010016065.2. Lineage (NCBI taxonomy): Eukaryota > Metazoa > Cnidaria > Cubozoa > Carybdeida > Carybdeidae > Carybdea > Carybdea cf. marsupialis auct. non (Linnaeus, 1758). The sequence continues at coordinate 2,784 of JAAAKL020000463.1, forward strand.
GCTCTTTGGAGTGAAAGTTTGCTTACAGTATAAATAAGAAACTAGAAACGGGAGATAATCAAGAGTTTAGAAATATTAAACTTAAAATTTGAGTTGGTAAGAAAGTATATTCCACAACGACATTTTTACCAATAGCAGTAGAAAATCAGTTGGCTTTGAGACAGACATCTGTCGGTATGCATAATATATTAAGAGAATTATACTGTTATCGTTAAAGAAATTACCGAAATCAAGTTCTAATATAGAGAATGGTTTAATAGCAAACGAGTTGCTGTTTACTGAGAGATTTTAGGTTGGGAACAATCAAAATCAAAAAGTGTTTTATCCAGCCATTACGAAACTTGGCCTAACCTGTCTTCTGACAAGATTATCCTCTTCATGTTTGAACCACCAAAATTTTGCATTAATTTAGTAACAACGTGATAATGGACTATGATTAATTATCATAACGCGAAGCAACCATCTTCTATCGATGCTAACTGAGCTGCTTTAAATGGCATGGGCTGGCAAACGTTTATTACAATGAATTGAGGACATACAGATTATCAATTATCAATTTATAAAATATAATAAATTGAACTAGGATATTGAGTCAAGATTTCTCGAGCAGTTTGAGGTTTACTAGGGAACCAATGTCATAAGGTTAGGGAGAACGTTTGGAAGCACAATAGACAAGATCATGCTCGGGATAACTGCTGTCAGATCCAGGGAAACAGCTTATTGGAAGCCTTAACTTCACCTTGAAATTTGCTTAAAAGAAGAATTAAACATTTATATACTGCATAGTCCAGTTAATACCAGAAACAAAGCTTGTTGCCGATAAAATCTAAAGTGCAAAGTGAAATATATAATAGTTTTAAGTGTAATCATGAGAATAATGCCTTATAAAATCTACTCTTCTTTGAGACTCTAAAGGCGGTACTCTCCTATCGAAAGAAGCACCTTGATAATACTAACGCTCAACTAATTGCGTCTATGGAAGTGGGAGCAGGACGGTTGCAGAGGTAGATTCGTCCAACATAGCGAAGTTTCTAAATTCTGACCATTGTGCATAATAACTATTTTAAAACTGCTGAGGCTTTCACGTGAGCATGTGAATTCGATTCTCACATAATGAGCACACCAAGTTTTTATTCTGGCTATGCTATTGTGAGGCACAGATCTTATTCAATGAATGCTATCCAGAAAATATTTAGTTACGAAATACTTGTTATTCGTCTTTTTCTTTAGAACATAATAGAATGCACAACGTTTCCTTCAGGTAAAGCTAATTGTTTAAAACATCTTCCCTTGGAAAGTCTCAAAGTTTTACGCAATACTTACTGAAGATTTTATCAAACTACATAATCCCAGTTTCATAGACGACGATGAACACCAGAAATTTACGGAAGAAAGGGTATCCACAAGCAACGGAGTATTTAAGAGCTAGTGGAAGATCCATGGGCAACATTTGACCCCCTGTATCCCATCTCCCTTAACTTCCAAGCCTCTCACCAATACTGAGGCAACTGTTGCTGGAATACTCAGTTGGAGAGTTAAAGAAGCTTGAGCACTGTATTGTAAAATAAACCCTATTTGCTGCAAATCGACATGCAGGATATGAGCTTATCAAACCATGATGTTGTAGTTATTCTAAACGAGGAGTCGATCTACAACAGTAAATGTTTCAGTTAAGACTAAAGATTTCTGTGAGGCATGAGCACTCCTTGGGCATTCCTGTTTTGTCAAGCACATCTGAAATCTAGCGTTGCAGTAAAAGCGTCTGATTGCCATTGTGCGAAAAAGCTTTGAGGTTTTTCCGTTTGATGTATTCCCATGGAGACAATGACCATGGTAACGATAAGGAAAGTTCAAAATGAACTCCGACACTGAACTTCCGTGGGTTTGCTCGAGGTATTGCAAAATTCTCTCTATTGTTTAGTGTTACGAGTATGTCGTTGGGGATCCAGCCTGGGGAAATACTCTGTTTTTAGGCAAACCCGACCTGCTTCTATAGTTCCTTTCTTAGTAAGTCCCCTCACATGCGCTGGGTGGGTACATTGACTGCGCTGAATCTATGCTGTTAAAGCTCCACAGCACTGGGATCTGGTCGATGATTTGCAAAACAAGATCTTAGATCAATCGACCACATGCTCCACTCTACAACGTGATGGGAGGGGGGTGTATTAATCTGCCTTTTTGGTAACAAGCTAAGCAATTAATTTATTTCTGATAAGGATTAATTATAGACGTTTGATACAGATGTATGGTGAATCTTCTCAATCAGACCTCAACTCTTGTAAAATGAACTGCCTATTCCATAAACTATACTGAAGTAACTAATATGTTTTATTAAAGTAGATTTAGGGTGACATGTTGCAAGAATACCTAGCCCTTCGTGTAAGGGTAAAACAATCAAACGGGCTTTAGAAGTGCCGTCTGTCTATTATTCATACATGGACACCATGGAATACAAATCGGAAAACAACTTTATTGACTATCGTGTCCTCACTTTTATATTACTCAGCTACACTCACATGTACTGAGTGTACATGTGTACAATGTACATGTACCATAAATATGTTGACATTTAGTTGCGACAAAAAAGACCTTTTCTCAAATACTTTGTGCTAAATTACCCTATATTGCATTTCAAAGTGCATGAAACTCTTTTTGTGCTACTACCATGTTGTATGCAGTTATGCTATGGAGGCAGTTGGTCTTCCTCCATCTTAACTACTTATAAATCCTAGCACAAAAAGTGAGCTATGAAATCATGAGTACAGCTAATGTACGCATTTTAACGTACATATTACACCTTGCTACCTATTTGGGAAAATTTACAATTTATAACCCTGATTTTTTCTCGTTCCTAATCACATGTGTCAGGCTTTAAATACTTCTCAATAGTGCTTCCTGTTCATTGCTTTCCTATCATACATTTTACCAAATTAGATAAAATAGAACTTTTCCCCACCAGGACCCGTAACCACGTGTTCACGGAGTGTACTCTACCAACTAAGCTAGGCGATCCACGATGATATTATGTTCTAGTTTCCCTAATCAACATATTAGTTCCCAAATCCCTTACCGGTCATATCGACATGCGGCTGTATGCAGTTAGGGAGACAGCCTCTCTGGTAAATTGACCATGTAAGGCCCGTCATCCGTCCCATCCATTTGTCCAAAGTCGACTGAAAGGGGAAAGTATCAGCTAAATAGTCCATCAATACCTTCAGATATCTGAAAATCCTTTCCTCTTGATGATATTTCTTTTAAATTATTTGTTTGCAAGAAGCTACAGTTGCTACGTGTTTCAAAATGAAAAGCACCATGAGTATCAATCGATTTGAATGACCCAAAACATTCTTTTAGCTAAAATTACAGTTGATTTCTAGCAATCCCAATCACAGACACAAGTGTAAGACAATTCTTATTACAGCGTGAGATTGGCTATTTACATATTTCAGAATAATATGCTGCTGTTGTTGCAGGCTCTAGGGACAAGAATACATCTTACGTTTCTTATACCAAACGCAAGGTATATTTGCAATGTATGAAATTAGTAAAATCACATGAGTAGACATCTAGGTAATATCATCTTTGAATGATAATGTTCTTAACAATCATCAGCCATAAGCAAAACTTTGTCAAGCTCCACCATTGTGTATATCAAAGCTTTTCTATAACTTTTACTTTATAGAAATACAAGAGACGTGCATTTACTACTGTAAGATAAATCATTACCGTTCCAAAAATGCACCGTTTGAAAGGAATGCAGTACTTACACATCCGAAAACTAGACAGCAAATAATATCACCTCTTGTTTCTGAACAAACACTAGCTCTAGACACGCGACAAGACCGAAATTCAGTCTATTTATGCTCTGTGGCTCGAAAGATTATTACAGAGATAATTTCAGGAAATGTTGAATTCGATAGATCCCTTAACAACATTATTTTATAACCTGATTTTATTTGATATCCTTGCTTGAATGTGGTGAGCAAAATCTGATCTAATTTATAGAGAGATGACCAGAAGGTCAACGTCCTTGCAGCTGTTTCACTATGCTGTGTCTCTCCTAGAGCTGGCGTCCCATTGTGTCTGTAAGAAAAAGAGGACAACATTTCTGCTTAGTGAATCATCGATAATCAAACTTCGTACAAAGAGCATAATTTGTCTAAGATATTTATTTTCGGGTTCCATGAATTCTGATGCTAATTAAGGGCGAGTCAGTCCAGATGACTTATGTAATAGGTTGACTTCTGTCCTTTTATAACTGAAGTAGTGGACGAAGTGGCATGACTGATTTGTTTTGATAGAGACATTACACTGTGGCTGATAAAGGTCATATCGAGAATTGTAAGTAAATGTTTTTGCTGTACATTGATCATATTTTCTTGCAAATATCGCTTGTCTCTTAATGTAAACAGAGATGACGGGATTTGTAGGGGAGTTTACCTTTGGGGGTTACACGCCAAGCAATCAATTTTGAGTCTAAAAGTGTTGCTATTTTTCTTTTCGTTTAAACAGAATGCCATAGTAAGTCAAATCACTATCAACTAATAACACAAGAAAGATGTCTAACGTACAGGAGAAACTAATACGTTATAGACATTTTTAGCCTTGCAGTTCTTAGCATTCCTTTTGAAACGTCCTTCATCCTCAGTGTTTGACGTGTTTGTAGTATCTTTTGTTTTTGTTCTCAGCGAACAAACTTATCTCTCAGTCTACGATGTGATTTAGATTTATATCTTGACCTATCAAACAATAAGGATGCTATTTTGGCTGCCAAAACCTATTAAGATCATACTAGTGAGCGAGGGGAATACTAATTGCTCTTTCTATGAAGGAAGACTAATTAAAGAGAGAAGCTTCTTCTGAGTATCATCGTATCCTACTCATTCAATTCACCTATTACCAATATCATTATCTTAATGAATGTTTTCCTTAGGATTTCCTACGTTCATTCAAAGCATCACCAATATTTTGTGTCATCAGGAAATGTCCAATCCACCGAGGTAAATACATATTTATTTATTGAAGCCCATAAAGCGACTTGTTTTTGATAAAATGAAGTCATTGAGATTCTGAACTAACGACTCTTTTACTGTGAGATTTTAATCATATGAAAGGATGATGAATGAACCCGATGGTAGATACCTTGCTTTTTAGACGAGCTGTCACAACTAGGAGACATGAAATGTAAAGCCAGAACTGACAGCTTACGTTTAAGACACGGATGTGGTGTATAGAATACGCTTGGTTTGGTAAACTAGGACAGTCATGGATAGATTCTTTGGGGAATACTATTGCTTCTGAAGGTAAATGAATAATTCAAGACCAATAGTAGTGCAATTGCATAATAAATACTCTTTAAACTTTGTTCTGTGTACAGGAGCTACAAGGCGTCCAAAGCGTATAGAAAGATACCATGGACCACAGACACTAATCTTCTTTCACGTTTTCACATTATCAATCTATTTACACCCCTATAAGATATATATTGTCTGTATATCCACATAAGATGTCATATGTTGCCTGCATCATAAAAATTTTCCCCTTCCACTGCCTGAAAGAAAGATATGAAAGTCAAAAACAGGTAAAATAATGACATTTCTTTGTTCGATTTTGTCTCGATATATGGAAGGGAGGCTGACCGTTCCAACATTTCTGTAGTAGCAATGTAGGCCACTCAGTGAAAATTGCGAAATAGTTAGACAAGTTAAACAATAGGAGCCAGGAGCTAAAGAACAATTGTTTTTAACGACTCACAACTTTTACCACGCCTTGGTTACAGAGGCGTCAAGAGCCAGCGCTGGCCCCGGGGTATTTCATAGCATCGGGCCCCAGTAGGTTTCTAGGCGAAACGCCTAAGGCTGCTGTTTTCACAAAACTTTTGCGGGCCCCAGAGCTCCAGCCTCGCCTACTCCCCCTCTCGACGGTCCTGCTTGTTGATGATCCTGTTCTTGTATACTTGACCTACTGTTTAGATTGTTAGAGGTAGGGCTACTGTAACTTGGGCATGGTCAGATCTCTTACAATGTAGTGTTTGCACAACGTTAAGATCATATTTTCATGCAGATACAAAGAAGAGTGAAACGAATCTGAGGTCTGAAGGCCTTGTTAGGCTCTTTCAACTGCCATCAATCCTATCTCATACGCAGATGGTAGTATGATACAGATCACGAGGGAGGGATTCAAATGCTTCAGGCCAGTGGCTAGGACGAATTGAGCAGGGGGCAAGACCTTTTTCCAGGGGGCAATGTGAAACTGTATGTAACAAGTGAGGCGGGCAAGCGTTATTGTGCGGAGGGCCTTCCCCCGTGTAAATACATTCGCTAATTCAATGCTCGTGCACGTCACGCTGTCGCCTTGCTAGTAGAGTACTCGTGGCTCTTCTGTTTACTTTATTTATTGTGTTTATTATGTTTATTGTGTTTATTGTGTTTAATTAGCATTCCTTGCCTCATTCTCGTATGAGCTTATGGTCTTCTCTCACACGTTTGTGAGCCTCTTAGGGTACATTTACAATAAAAAGATAATTCTTGTGCTGGTTTTCATACTGGTTTGGAATTAGTAAGCTGTTGGTGGAAAATTTCACTGCAGGGGGAAATCTGTCATTCCTCTATGCGCATTATATTACAGTAGAGTAAAAGTCATATGGTACGAAGTTCATCTCTTATGGTATTATAGAAAAACGTGAAAAATTTTCTAGGAATGTGGAAAAGATCTTGAATTAAAGTTTAATATTAATGAAATAAGCAATGGTCACACCTGTATCCGATATATCATATTCACTAATTTTATAGCTATTCAAAATCTATACTTTCATAAATTGCTTGGTTAAGCTTTTCAAAGCCAGCGTTCAAATCATCCATCTCCCTCACATTGGTCAATGCTGTTTACATGTACTTTAATCCAATTGATCTGTGGTTGACACAACTAACTTTTCTAATTCAGTTCTTACAAAATACCCGTTTCTTTTTCCATTCATCGCTTTTATATAATGCTTATTCTTAGCGCCAAAAGTAGTCTCCCAGTAGCCCTAAAGCTCTCCTTGAATCTTTGAGAGCGCATCATGGAGAGAAGTAGATGGACCTTATAGCTGGGGGTAACTAGCCTCTGGAGTGGTGCAAATGTTGATGATATGTATTCAGTGCTCTTAAAACGACTTTTTGGATATCTTAAAGGGCTTGAAGGTAGGCCTACTATATGGGGAAGTATAGACTATTTGCGGGGACCTAACCCTGCAACCTGCAAAGTTTGGCCTTGTCTCCTTGTCAAGTTTAACCCCAAAGTATAAAATGCTCTTGCACATTCAAGAAAACTAATCGCCGCCTCTTATCCTTCTTTGTGAAAATTTAAGGGCCCTGGCCTAGCCTAAGGCCTCTTTCTGTCAACAGATGCGTACCAAGAATAAGTTGTAGTAGTTGGCAACAAACTGTCTGGTTCCAGTCAGTTACGTCTCACCCTTTAGTCCTGAGCATGATCGAATTACCAGAGTTTTGGTTCGGACGTTATACCGGAAAAAAGAAATACGGGCGTTGATCCTTACGAGTGTCCAAGGGTCTGCAAAACAAACTGACCTTGCCTCTCAATTATGCTAGGTCATATCATAACTGTTTCTCTAAAAGTAGTTAATGACAAGCATCCTCGGAAAGTAAACGCCTTCAGCGATCTATTTCATGACACCACGTTAGAAATCCGAGTTACTCTAAATATTACCAAAATTAAAACTCATCTGAAGCATGCAGCAAACTGAATTTGTTACCATGATAAACTGGCAACAGAAAATTACAAAGTTATTGAAAAGAAGAAACCAATTTAACTGATATTTTTAAGGTTTCTGTAGGACATTTATCAAGAAAATAAAGGGATGGAATGATTGAGAAGTCTTGTACATCCTTCCATGTTATCTCTATAGTTACAGTTGCTGTAGTAAGGGAAAACAATTTTTCTTTTCAAAGGCCTCATCGCACAGTGACCCAGGAAAATGGTCTTTGCTGATTTTTAGATAGTACTAGACAAGAATAACCCTGCTGGAGTTTCCCTAGTTTCACAAGTTATGATTTAATTCTTGCCGTTAACGACTGCAAGCTGCACAGCAAGACCACGCCTTTTCATTTACAATTTTCAAAGAAGTAGTGTATCAGGACAACCACTTACTTATTCATTACCCTGACACATCGATCTCCTATCCTATGCAAAATATAGCTATTGTTTTCGTTGAAACTAAAATAGCCTAACTATCACATAGTATTAAAATCGACTTTTAATGAGTTCAAAATAAGAAAAACCAACAATATGACGAAGTTTATTTATTGATAACTTTGCATGTAATTACAGTTTTTCAAAACGCACTGTTTGTGTAACATGGCATGGGCAGCATTGCTCAAGAACGGTCCCGATAGCTCATGACCTCATAGTTTAACTTAACGAAACAAAGTTCGACCCGCCTATTCCTGAAGTTTCTAAATTTTGATAGGATAAACATATTTTGTTATGGGAAATCGGACCTGTTTTTCAAAATCATGTCAACCTTATAATAAGAGTATTCAACTGTCTCAAAATTACCGATCGGACACCGTGTTTGAGGCCAACAGTTTTCTTGCTGGTGACCAGCGTAAGGATGAACTACCAAATATTAACACGTAAAAATATCACTCTTTGATGCTTGAGGTCGTGCAAGATAAACTAAATTAAGATACCATTGAAAAGAATTATGGGGACAACATTGCTGATAGCCAGGAAGTTGCGAAAGTTTTGGTACTTACCTATTTGTGCATTTGACTTTTCGGTTCTTTTACATTTTCTATGAAAACAACGTGATGCACTTAATTTAGCCAAGACTTTGGTCATGCATTAGAAAATTCTTATCATTGTACTTACCCAAAAATAGTTTGATCGGATGGTTTACTTGTTAGAATCTGCGTTACATTTTTCACAACTGGTCTCCAAAATGTGCACCAGATTACGCATGCAAATGTATACTTACTTCCTCTGTTAAGTGCTGCAAATAAATGCCGTCATACTTAGCTATACACAAATATTTAAAATAATTCAGGGTGCAGGGTTGAGTCTTCCCTTACTGTGACAGCTCTATGATCAACGAATCTATCATTTCTTCAACCATGCAAGGTTTACAGCCGTTTTGTGTTTGCTGATTTGAAAAATATGTTATTACTACGTATGCAAAAGAACTAAAAAGAAATCAGAATTGATTTCTCTTCAAACTTATCTTATCTGATATCATCTATAGTGGGGAAGACATCCCTTTAATCACCATAAATAATAGACAAAAGGCACCCCTTGTTTGACATAAGCTGAAGCCTGGAACAGAGTAAGAGGAGGACGAAGGTTCTCGAATAATAGATGACAAACCGAAAGGGTAAATGGCGGTGTCGTCATGGCGAAGTTACACAAACTAACCTCAAGGTGTAATGTGCTACTCTTTTGGATGCGTAGATATCCCTAAGTTGTATGCAGAGGGAAAGTGTGACGTCACTATTTTGAAAATGTTTGAATTATGGGAAAAATATTCAATTTTCATTTTGGCCTTTTAGCAAGAACTTTGATGGCCATAATTAAGAGCGATGCCCTTTCCCCACACCGAGGTATCAGCTTTCAAGGTTATAAAACTCTGTAACAAAACCTTAAAATGTGATGTTTGACCCTAACGCAAGGATCCAAGGAACATTAACAGAGTTTTGGGCACAGATTTTTGAGATTCAAACGCCTCTAATTCAAACACTATATACACTACATGTTTGGTAACTCTGTAAACAGCCTGATTTAGGGTTTCCTTTAGATATCTCGAGTCAAATCGTACCATTTCCAAGTCTTTTGATTTATAACGGCATCACTTTCCTTCCGCATTTAAATGGAAGAGTAGATTGTCATGGTGACGCACTTTACCGGTTCCACGTTTTTGGCAGCACCAACCAATAAAATGACTGCTGCATGTTAAGGGCTCATTCAGTGCAGGAAAGGGTGCAAAGGTTAAGCCTATAAAGTCGAAGGTTAATCCCAATTCCAGATCTCTCTACTCTCGACCTGCACGATGTTTTAGTTCTCTTGCTTCATTCGTCAATGCCTTTGATAAATATAAGCAAAAAAACAAAAAATAAAAATAAATAATCGAAGAGGAACAAGGGATCGGTATCGCAAAAAGAGCACCTTCGTTAAGAATCAGTACTTTATGTCATTTAGACTGACAGTTTCGAAATTTATGGTTTTACTTCTTTTACTTTTAATCAGGTATGTCTGTGGAGGTTTAATAGGTCTACCAGTATTCATTGAATGTATTATGTCCTTGTTAATTGTTTATATAGAGGAAGAAGAAATAAACATCCCTGGGTACTGAGTCACACTGTCTTAAGCTTGGAACCCTCGCTATAAAGCGCGTTTCAAATTCAAGATAATAGCTCTTGTATTAAAAGTGAAGAATATGCGACAGTCGGATTAGGTCATTACTGTCGGATAGACAGGTAGATTTCCAGTTTCCGTCTTATCAGCTATATAGACAAAAGAGATTTCCAAAGCAGTCTATCCGAGATAAAGGAAACAGCAAAGGAGCCTAAGTAGAACAGTAGGGAACATGAAAAGAAATGTCAGATTTGTTGAAATTTAATCCAGACAGAGGTAGCCACAAGCAGGTAAACGTTCTTAAAACGTACATACGTCTGCACTAGCCATCATGGCGGACTACATTTTTTTCGTTTTGGAGCCGTGCTTGTTTTCATTAATTGAAAGGTCAACAGATGGAATGATAACCTTTTATTGAACGGAAATGAGATTAAAAAGTAATTTCACTCGACAATCTCTGGTATAGTGATTGCATCATCCTTTAGTGCCTGGTCAAAAAAGTCTGTGATTCCTACACCAATTACTGCAGACGCGAGATTTACGGGCTCCGATATTTTCCCGTCCAATCAACTACTTGAAATATAAAAGTAAAGCGAACTAGCATCTTTTTACCAGTAAAAGTTATAACACAGGAAAGAGAGGTGATATTGTTGTGTGAAATATTGTCGTTTTCAAATATAAAACAAAAAATACAACTGATTTTGTTTACTATAATCTCTGCAGCAATTTTACGACTAGCTGCAGCTGATCAAGTTTATCATACAGGGAAATAAATGCCTTAATGTAGTCTGCTTAGATTTTTTGTGCTTTTGTCTAACGCATAGCGCTAATACAAGCAAATTACATACTTCAATAGTGGCTATAGTTGCAAGAATGCAATAAGTAAACCTAGTGCGCGTGTCTCCTTACTTAAATAAATGGTCTATAAGAAATCTACAAGGATATCAGTATCATATGAATCGTTTTGGTACCTCTATTTTGTTTGACCATGCTCTTTTTTCCTTAGTATGCCATCTATTTGCCCTCTCTATATTGCATTAACCACCATGACTTTGCATTTCTTAAGCACAAATTACAAGAAATTCTTGTGTTCAAACTACAATATCCGTAGTTTGGTTCCCAGTTTTTGTCGACCGAATCTCGAGGTATCCCAAATACACTAAAATCTTTGACTGAGTGTATTGACATGACCGTTTTGACTTATTGAAAAGGTTGATCTAATTTCATTTCCCGTATGTGTAACAGGTTTATTAGTTAATTGTAATCCCTTATTACCTTCCTTTGTAAGAGAGGGGCCTGAGCATTTTAGTGAAGTATTTCCATTAAATCGTCTGTCAGGGTCCGTTAAGGTCATGTTTTGTTCAGATTAGACTATTAACAGACTATGCAATAGTTTCCGCGATAAGATGATTCTTATGGTAAATACAACACCCACCTCAAGCAAAACTTGTAAGTCCAACAACTAGCCTAAATATCTGTGTCTATATCATATTTATGTATAGTTGTATATTGCTCTTAACTCGTTAAAGATAAGAGGGGAACGCGTAAAATGCTAGAAATTTAGAGATGTACATTCCTAGAATCTTTCTACATATACTATCCTATAAGGAATTTTTAAGCATACATGTACTATTCTAGAATCAAATTAGGGCTAGGGGTAGGGTACCAATATCTACTCTCACAAAGGGATCCTAGGAAAGTACATTTTTTCAAGAAAATCTGTATAATTGTATAACTTGGCAGTTCTAGGTTAGTATGTACCCTAAAATTCTAGCGTTTTATTACGACCCGATAAGAGTGCAAATTTGTTAGAGAGATGTAAAATCGTTAATTATTTTGTAGAAAGTTCATTATTTCGGAGTCATGAAACAAATGCCTTTTGCTGCAGGCCCATGGTAAGCACTCTGAGGCTGGAGGGGGTAGATGGAGGATAAGGCAACAGCGCCCAGGCCGAGTTACTATAGCGAACAAGGATACTTTCTGTGGACCATTTTATTGTCGATTGTTATCTATAACTAGGGCTTGTAACGAAAGAGAACATTGTTTCATATCATTTTATACTAAGAAATATGCTAAAGCATTACCTTTAACTTTAATCAGTGGATGAATAAAATTGACAATCAGACGGATAAATATAGAGGTTTCCGACCCCATGATTCCCTTCTGGCCTATGGCACTACGGTAGAGTTGTCCGATAGGTATAACACCCAGTCTCATGCTTAAAAATTTATTACCTCGCATTCACAATTATAACAAAGGTTGAGAGAGGAGACTTTAGCCAAACTTCATAGTATGTACAGGAGGTTCTGTCCGAAAATGTTAGAAGGGGTACTGTGCTTCCCGCCACGTTTTTGATGACACCTTTTAGGCCGTTATGTTTCATATATTCTACTTTGTATCGACATAGCAGATGGAATGAGGACAGACATATGAAAGTATACACATACATATCTACAAATGCAATATATCTCTCCTCACAAAGGTCTGTCATTCACTAAAAGTCTGTATCAAGCGGATGATTTGCCCATATATCCGCTTAAGTAAGGTTCGACTCCGCTATACAATACTTTAAATCCTTGGAAAAGGGGCTGACCTCCCATCTGTTTCCGCTCTAACAAGAGGGATTGCCTTCCTGAGTTCCCTACACAGCAACCCAAGTATTTACAGTAACACCAGAAAGTATCTGGTGAAGGAAAACCTTCTGAGTATAACCTATAGGCCTACACACTCATAAAGTGATGCAAAACGTTCGTGGCATCCCTGAAATTTTTATTGGAACTAAAAAGTTAGTCTCGAGCTTTAGCCTCAGAACTTTTTATTAGTAGAATAAAAACGTCTTCCTTTCATAAACTCTCAATTACTATTCAAAACCACCAATTACCGGCATCACATCTTATCTTTCTGTTATATGGCACCGTGTACGCCTTGTAATCTAGCTTAGAGTTCCTATTGCCTTTCGCTTCAAGTGTTAGATGCCCTAATATATAAAATGGCTCAAAAACTAGGTCAACTTTGTACAACTTTGTCTCTGGTTGGTGACTCAATCCTGATAATCTGCTGTCCGCTGATCTGGACAATAATCAAGTTCTGGCTTTTGTAGGTACAGCGTAGTCTGATTACATTTTAGAGAGGATCGTGAGAGGCAATCAGGATGACGTTGAAAGGTACCGACTGGGGAACGAGTATTAAGGTTTCAAAAGAAAGTTAAGTCACGAGTTGATAACCTTCTCCTCTGGCGAAAGTCGATTTAAGATGTCATTAGTGTATTTACATTTTCGCCGGTAATAATCCCGATATTGCCTAACGAAGTATCGGCACCTTCAGAACCTCGGTTTTGCATAATTACGAGGCGTCGGCCGTTAAGATATCGTAATTACCATCAGGTGACATTGTAAGGCAGTGAATTCTTATATTGAAAAGGAGGCCATGAGAATTATTTAAATGCAGTGAAGACATTAACATTTAATTAGTCATTAATTTAATAGATAATTGTTTCGGTGGTGCGTCTCTAAAACCAGCAATTAGTAAAAAGATGCTAAAGATATCATGAAATGGGTGAAAACCGCAACTTGTTCGTTATCTATTTAAAATTTTAGAAGACGATTGTCTCACAAAAATGATGGCAGCCGTCGTTATGTTCAAAGGCAGCGTGAATTTCCCTGGAGCCATGCCCGCATTTTGTTTATTTCGTAACAAATTCATATTGTCTTTCTAAACCAGCAGTGGACGTGCTTGAGATCCTAAAGTATGAAGGCAATATCATTTGTTAGGTCTAGAAATAAATGACAATGCATCTTCAAAAGTGTACGTTGCCTTGCCACACGTTTTTGATATTTGAATAAATCATTTCATAAACCTTTTGTAAACAAGGAAAAGCACGCCTGTGAGAGAGCCCGTGGCCAGGTGTTGAGGTTCGAGGTAGAAAATCTCTATTTGAGGGGGAAGATGGGGCATCAGTGAAATTTAGGAAGAACTGGAGTTAAAAGAATGGTACAAGTATAGTAGTACAACCATTTTCACCAAGAGACATTAACAGCCCTGACCCACCCAATTAACACAGCCTCTTAGCAAAATATCCGGTTGTTAAGCTACGGTTTCGGTACTAAGGACAGAATTTCGGAATGACAGGGGACAGAAGCAAACTGATTTTCACGAATGCACTTGGAATCTTCTTGTTTTGCCAGGGTGTAGAAAAGCATCACCTATGTAGTTTAAGTTTGGAATACCCACAAGCATGTGATATAATTCAAAGTGGGAGTGGAGGTTCATGGCGCCTTGATAAAAGCTTCTATGCCATGTAAGTGGACATTACATCGACAGAGTGAACTCTATGTAAAATTTTGTATAGCATGAAGCTTCAAACATGTCATAATTGATGTACTTTGACAGAATTTTCAGAAATTTATGTGTGATTGGATATCCTCCGGTATTTCATAGAAACCACTGGCCTATCATATCTTTAAAGTAACTTTGAATAAAGCACTACCTTAACTTAAAATTGCTGTGTCAAGAGGTAAGATTAATTATAGTGGACTAAATTTGGTAGATTAATCACAATTGGCAAGATGTATGCCGTATTCTATTACCCAGTATGATAGTTATGTATGCTTATTTAAAACTTTCTTAAGAAAATTTGATGATGAAGTGTAAATCTCAATATTACAAGTGTCATGAAACGCAACACACACTAGCTAGTTTTACTTGTATAAAACAAGGATTTATTTCCATAAAGCCAGGTACAGATTTCGTAAAAAAAAAGATGCTTTCCGTATGACAACAGATCAAGGCTAAATTAACCATTAACTCAAATAAAAGGAAAGGGGCTGCTTCGTTCAGGTTTTAATTCATGGGAGGCATCATTGTCCAATCTGCATGTGAACAAGTTGTATGAGTAAACAATTTAGTTCTCATATGTTATCATAAAGAAACTACGAAGAATTTTTGAGGACTTGGTACCAAATTTAGCGAGCGATAGCTTTTGTCAGAGGTCATTATCCCCTTATTCTCTCGCCACAGGTAACATACCTTATATTATGTACTATAGAAGAAGTGAATTGTAGGCCTACCTGATAGATTCAGGATCTTCGCAAGACTCGTCCTACTCAATTTCATTCAATGATGAATAGTCTTGACTTTTGATCTAAGGTGGATGGGTAAGCTACTGTACATTCAAAACATTACGCTTTCAATATGTTCATGCTATTTTTCTAAATTTTACCAGCTTGTCACTTAAATCTCAGTTTTGTTGCTGCATATGGGTGAACCTCTTTCCATTGTATCGTTTTCTATCACACTCTACTTTTGCCCCTTTGGTATCTTCTTCTTTTATCAGGCTGATATCTGGAAATGTATCCCAGAATACCAATTTCTCTTCGTCCCAACTGATTTTGCCACTACTACTAGCAATAATGAAGGTTGATAAAAGCAGTTCTTTCAAACCACCTAGCCCCCAACCCACTTCAGCAGTTACAGATGCTGCTCTCTTTGCTCCACAAGGCCACTAATTTTACTTCCCTTTTCCCTCGGTTCTACCACTAGCCTCTGACATGTTCCTTTCTGCTCCTCATTAATGACCCTTTTTGGTCTCCTTTGGCCACCTTTGAATTTATTCATTTTGCTGCCCATCAACTCATCTCATTTTCTCTCTTGTCCAGTGTCTCTATAATGTTGTCTCTTACCATTTTCTCCCAGCCCCTGCAAATCGATTTTCATTCTTGCCACCCTGCTAAAATTGAGAGCTCTTGTAGAAAACTTCCAAATTCTCTAAATTTAAACATTGTACCGGACCAACTGACTCACTTGGACCGAGCTACACCAAATTCGACTTTCAAGCAACTAAACTCAAAGCGAGGTTCAAAATCACTCTTGGCCCGTTACTGGCAATGACTACCAGGTGCTAGCTAAAGATTTAAAGTTGCATTATTCTGTACTAATGATAAAAGGAAACGTGTTTTTGACCTTTCACAGTAGTTTTGTGTATCACCTTCCAAGGAGTTTAGGCAAGTACGTTCGTATATTTCGTTCATGCTAGTAGCCTTTGAGCCTCACATTGATTTGCCTTAACCTGGTGGAATGGAGTTACTTGCTCCGGAACAGCATCACTGCGAGTGTACACTTCTCATTCCCTTCTCATCTCTCTCTTTTATTTATGATTTGTTATTTATGAAAATATGGGCTCTCCCCTTTCCCGTGATTTCTTAAATTGCAATATTATAACGTATTGGCCCTTGGATGACAATCTTGGCGTTTCACGTTGGTCAGTTTTTTCAATGAAGAACGTCCTCGTTCACAAACGCCATTCAGATTTTATTTTTCCATTGCAAAATGACATCCTCATTCACAATACATGATTTACAAATCATTTCATAATTTACAAGTCACATTATGTTTTCAGAACTTCCTAACCAAAGCTAAATGGGTTTCTTAAACTTTCATCCTTTCGACCATTACTGCAATCTCAAAGCTTTTTGGTTGTTCAAAAGTACAAATACACCTAGTTTTAAAAAATTTCACTTTGAAGCAAATGTTATCGTTTCATTTCGGATGGGTTTTTTGCTTGCTATGTCCGTACTTAGCTACAATTGGAGATTCTGAATTATGCAAATGTCAATATTCACACTGTTGATGGCGAATGTTCCTAAACCAAAATACTTAGCAACCTTCATTGTTAGCATGTCGCAGTACTCATGTTTGAAACGTGTTATTACTCCTATGGGACGTAAACACGCTCAAAGAACAAATTGTTGAAACAATGATGAATGCTAAATTTATTACAGTAATCATGTCTATTTATACCACCATGTTGACAGAATGTAGATAGCTTTTGTTGTAAGCTAAATGTTTAATAGGTTTGCCTCTTTGTCTTTAATGTGTTATAGTACATATTTCCTAAATATTATTGTTAGCCAAATTAAAAGCACAGGAACAGGTCTGAACAAGTTGCATGGACAATGAGAAAACTATAATTTCTTGTGGAGAGACAATGTCTATCAACGTTTCTACAGCTGAATTTTTATTCCCCTATGGTACAATAGAAAATACGCACTTTCTGAAGGAAAATTTAAACCTTCATTTGTCTCTACTCTCCTTTGATCTGCTATCACATCCTAAACATGAGTTCGGGGAATTGTTTTAAGACATGAAAATCTGCGACATTAAATCTTACCACATGGATTTCTGCAAGATGAATCAATACAGTCTAAGTTATACGATTTGAAGGTTGCCTTGAGACCATTGTTACGTGCTACAGAGTCATGTCAAATCTACCGTCACAAAAAAATAAAGCACGTAGCTATGAAGAAATCAGTTTTGACACACGCTATTAGAAAATGTTTGGCCACGTCTTTCTGGAAGCACGTTCCTGCAAATGGACATTGTCTGTCTTCCAGCGTTCACACATTAAACATTTCCTTTGTTTGCATTACGTGCAAGCTTGGCTTTCATGGTGACAAGTTATCTTTTTGTGGATGACCAGTCACAAAATGTCTGATGTGTGAAAGGTTAATAGCATTCCAGGTGGACAGTGATATTGCGATCTAGATGCGTCGAAACTGGCGACAAAATTTGTTTACATTTTGAAAGCAAGTCTGGAAACATTTTAAAGCGGCACGTTACGATGGGTCACGAAGAGTAATCAATCATTTGCCAATAAGAAACCCGTAATTTATTAGTATAGTGCACAAGTCACAGCCTTCCTTGTTTAAAGCAACATTGGGTGAATCCCAGTTTCTCCCAACTATAGTCTACGTATTCTACCTTGAAGTGTTATTTCCAGACCGTTAACTTTCAAATAAATGTCATAAAATGTGAAATTAGAAATGGTCTTTTGTTAGTGTATAGTCTTATGAAGATATGTTGGATATGTGTCGGAAACAGATCGTTAAACTTTTCAGTCCAGTATTTCTGAATTAGAGAGATCAAGGAGCTGACAAATGGTCGTTTATGACTGAAATACCGTTTCTTGCTACACAACCAAAATTCATATCGAACAAAAGTGCAGATTTTATACCTTTTGATTAGTAAAGGAAACTGTGGATAGTCCTACACTATATTTGCAGGTATAATCAGATATGTGTAATACTAGGCCATGTTGATGATGTTTTAACTTTGCCTTAGTGGTATTATTTTTCCGATTCAGTCATTTATTCTGTCTTGGGCTAGCATTCAATTACATGACAAAGATTTATTATATGATATAGAAGCTCTAATTTCCTTTTAAATAATCTTCCCAATTACGATTTTTTTCCATCTTTAGTTGACACTGTAACTAGCGAGTCACAAGTATGATATTCAAAGCTTTTACATTTGATTTTCTGTATCTGAGTTGTAAAAATCAGTCTGTCAGTTTGCTTAAAATACCAAGTTTTCTCACATTGTAGAAGAGTTCATTTCTTTCAGGAGAGGCGTCATTAGAAGCATATATGAGTTACTGCATTACCAACACTCCGTATCTCTATCTTTATAAACAGCTAACACCTGCTCACAGAAGCAGTTTGAAAATGATGCCATGCTTGAAAAACAGTTATAATCTCATATGACACGAAACATGGATTTTGAGTAAGATGCGTGTATTTTCAATCACTGCGACATACCCGAACTGCATTTTTTCACAAAAATTGTATTAAAATACTTGACCTTTGGGTTGATTTTCTAATCAACTGATGTGATGAATCAGGCAATGCGTTATTAAAAATGATAATCCTCTCTCAAGTATGGAGTCGTAGAGAGGTTTTTGTCAAAGTAACTGTCGGAGACTCATATAACCTTGAACCTTTGCCGACGTGCCAGTGAGATTCATTTTCTGCGGGGCATTTCCTACTGTGAAAAGATAAGAGCAGACGAAACCATTGACAACTATGAATCAAGGGTGGAGGATGGGAGAAATGCTGAGTCTGAAACCCAGCCCCCATCATTGTGCAAGATATCCCATTTTATGAAATTGGCTTTAGCTGTGTGTAGCAAGAGGGCACTGTATTTAGACAATTACTCTCTATATAGCCCGAATAGCCATCGGGGTTCACAAATTAAAGAGAAATGGTATCAGCACGTATTTGCTTTAAATTGAGTTATTGTAAAAGCACTTGCAAGTCATAGAGGACATCTTTTTATGTCTGTCATTTTCAAAAGTCAAAATACGCGTATATTATATTACTTGCGCCACCGCTTGCTCATATATAAGAGTTAAGATATGTTTACCTTGTCTTACGTTCTTGTAGCCTGATCTCTATAGGATTATCTATGCTGCCCAATAGAATTGAGGAATGCAGAAAGTAGAGAGAAGTGTAAGACAAGAAAACTCAGAAAATTCTTTAATGACTCATGTCTTTAAGATGTTGTATTTTAGTTGTAAGATAAGGTTCCGATAACGTACAACGTATCAATATGGCACTCTTTCTATGAAATGATTTATCTTCAGATTGACAACTGAACTTATCCTGTAGCTGATGTCTTTTAATAGTGGTTTGCTTCTTGACTTACTCCTTGGCGACTCTGGATTTTAACCAGCCCCACACTGTGGCTACAGAACTTTGTCATATTATTCACCATTTAAATTGAGATCATGGCACGACAAAGCACAATAAGGCTCATGTAATACCACAATCAGTATAATAAAGTAAGGATACTAAAATCGGACCGAGACTCGATAATGTGAATCTAAAAATCCTCCAATGATCAGAATAACCCTCTAACCACCTTATGACGCTTCCTTAATAGACTGATTCAACGTTCTTTACTAGTTCTTTGCATAAACGCAGGACCGCAGCTAGAGCTTTTCCCGTGGGAGCAAAGGAGGTGGCGTTGATCTGCTGAATACAATGTACAACCTCTTTGAGGCACGAAAATTTTGTTGCCAATCGCAAAATCTTTGTTTGTAATTTGTCTATGTGGCCCATGTGTATTTATCACACGTAGCATATAGTAGCTATCATTCCTAGGTAAACCCAATGCAACTTATTAATAAAGGTAATTTTGTTGGCTCTACATATGACACCCTTGAGACTTAAACTTGGGGAGTAATGCCCCCTTCCCCCTCTTCCTACAGCCCTCAAACTGCGCTTCATAACCAGCGTAGCAACATCAGAAGCCCTTCCATGACTCTGTGACTACTATTACATTTCAAATTTTTACATTTCTTTAAAAAGGGACGTGATCTGCATCACAATGTTTGATTTCTTTTAGCGCTAGTATCTTTTACCTTGGAGTATACCCAGAATTTATTTATTACATGTTGTTATCACCGACGTCCTAAAACTCCTCGATAAGTGATATGACAAGACAGATATCACGCTGCAATGCTTCTATACAGAACTAAAAGCTGTAGTCGAGTCTAAAGCTAGGATATTGTTGTTCACGAGGCAGTAAGAGTTACAATGAGTAAAACACAAACTGTAAGGTATAGATTATCTAACCTTAATGCAGTAACCTTGGTAGCCTACAAAAGTGAGAGAACATGATATAAATGTCACTAATGGAGGAGTCAGATGGGAATCGTACATTTATGATCAAAGGTGTCTAAACCACTGATTAAAATGGCTAAATGAAGGCCCGAGTTAATTTTAGCGAATTTTCAGTAGATCTGAGGAAGCCTGAGGAAGATAAAAAGTTGTCTATAGTACTAGATAAATATGGTGTAGTATTACCGTCATCATGATTTTTCCATGGAAGCATTTTTTCCAATATCTGGTGTGATGGTAACTCTATGTTTGGTCCGATGCATAATCTACCTTTATCACAAGTCCCACGTGCGCTGAGTTTCCAAGCCTTATAGTACTTAGGGTTGGAAAGGAGTCTGAGAAAGGGTGGCCACAGAACGAAAAATCATGATAATTGACCAGGGAAAGCTAAGCTTTCTTGAATCAAAGTAATACTTAGATGGGGGCATTTTGATAGGTTGCACATGGAATAGAAGACAGTCGAACTACTGCACTGTTACCATCGTGCAAAATGTACTTTTTATGTAATCAACTTGTATAGGATATGAGGCCTGCGAAAAAAATTGAGAGACTGAAATGTCAGAGCTTAAAGATATAATTAAGAATCCATATATTAAACTAAATTATTGAGCGTATTGCTATTCTTAGCAGCAGCCCGGTAATACGATATCAATCAATTGCCAATTCTAAAAATAGCCCTTTTCTCATTGATCTTCATTTCCTTTCAGAATTAGCGTTGCTAATTTTCAAGTTCTTATTAACCTGATGCTACCGGGCATGACTTTATTAATTGGTTACCTTGCTATCGATAACTGAGTCATCAATTCGTACACGCGCCTTTCGTGGTATAGGCAGACGTGCAAACATCTAGTATCTTGTCGTACTCTCATAGAAACAGATAAACACAATCCATTAAGAAGATCACTGAAGAAATGGCATTGATCTGTCTGGAAACTAGGGACAGTCAAACTGGGTTGCAGCCAACTTGCATCGAGAAGTGCGGAAATTGCGTGAACCTTAATCTCCTATTAAGTTTAAAATGTACAAGCAAACTAACGGAGTTTCTTAAGATCTAACCGGTCTTTTGGAGGCGCGGTCAATTTGCTAGTTGAAAAAGAGCATGTAACAGCTATAGCCAGTCAATAGGAGAATATCTTAGATTGTCTGTATAATTTCTTTAATGTAAATTGCTTTTATTTCAATGAGAATACCTGTTAACTTTCATGAACGCGGCGAATATTCTGATTAGAAATTGTTTGTAATGTATGGGGAGTGGATGGCGACTCGTTGTTTCTGTCGTCTTGCCCAACTGAATGTGACTGCAATAAAGGCCAATGGGGTGAATAGGAAGAGCCCTACCTTGATTAGGAAGCAGATTCATTTAGATTAAATAATCCGAACCTTGTTGGTCAATTGAATAGCACATGATAGTTCACGCTATCCATGACAAGGCTTATCATAAATTGACTGCTATACAAATCTCACGTCTGTTGTCCGTAATGGCTATCAGCTGAAAGTCACACCTTGGAACAATATCAAAGCTGTATATCATCTGTCAGTTGCTATTTTGTAAGTAGCCTTATCAATTTCTTACACTGATATCTTCTCAAATCCTGTTTTGGCTGGGGATATTAACGAACATTAATTTTTTTATCTCTTGTACATCGCTGATACCTGCCATTCGGTTACATATTATCTATCTATATTACTACTTGAACTTTATATCAATATGAGCTGAAGCAACAAGTAATGTCTACTATGTGCTGCTTATCTATGTTGCTTGTAATCGTTCTGGTACAAAGGTAGCCTCCTTTCTCAAACACCAGATTCAAAGATTAATATAATTCACGCCTCTTTCAAATTTAAGATGAATTGTATAAATCCGAAGACACCTATAAATAGAACAAAATGTACAATACTTGTATCTGATATGATTCAAGGCTCTAGTTAAGATTAGATTGATATAGATATATTGCGGTATGAGAATAATATTAATATCAATAAGGCGTTTATATTCCTTTCTGCAGGAGCTGACCAGCCTTATAACTTAATACAGTTTTCCGCATTTGCTTGTGTAAGACATATTACTCCGGACTTTTAATATGATTTAAGTATCATAGGGATACTGTAGGCCTACGTATGTGGCCGTTATATTCATATAAATGATTTTGTTTAGTAACATCACAATTAAAAATTTCATCTGTATTGCTCTTCTTTGATCATGACTTGGAAATTACGAAACAAAATATATCTAATTGTATCGATAGTAGGTCATGGGCCCCCAAATCGTCATTTACAAACCCAAAGTTACGGACTGCTAACGTAATAGATGTGATTTCGATCATGTTATTGTGATGTACACATTATGAAGAGGAAACGTCTATCACTAAATAAGACAGTGCGCTTTGAATTAGACTAATGTAAGAATTTGGATTTTTTATGCAGACGATAGAGTGGTGGTGGCGGTGGTGAAATCGGTTTTGGAAAGTAGCTTTTTTGTTCAACACATGAGTTAAAAAACAAGGGTGTTTTAGGGCTGTAGTCAGTTCCTACACGAAAAAGGATGAAACGTGATATTAAGTTGTAAAATATGAGTTGGATACGCTAAGGACATCCCTATTTCACGCTAATGAAGTTTGTTGTGTAGGGAACTTAATTTTAACTTCTTTATGATAAAATTCATGGAAATTCAGATGTGTAGTTATGTGGGCCAAGTCTATTGTCATTTTTGCCAGCCACTCCACCTTTTCAGGAAGAACTTGTACCTGTCATTTTTAAATCAATTTTAGTGGATACTGTTCTCTGTCTAAAAACAGATCGCACATTTTCCCACCGTAGGCCTAAATGCTTTACATACCCCGTCGACACCTGCAAGCGTCCCCCTGTTTAAAAAGTGCTGTTTTATAAAGGCTTCTTCTGGCATATGGGGTGAACGAGTTCGATAAAGAAACTCTGGCGGCTACCACTCACTTTTACATTTTAGATTTAAAATATCACACTTTTTCAGGTTTTGTTATCAACAATAGCCTACAAAATCTCAAAATACGGTATTGTTTGTAGGTCTTCTCTTTTTCGAACTATAACGAATATTTGAAGATGAAGAAGGAGTTCCTTCGTCATTAAGTATCTAGTTTAAATACGCCAAACAAAAAAGAACATTGTAGATTTTTTTCTACCGTTTGTATGACATGATAAACGGATAGGATCATAATTTTTTATGAAAACGTGTACATTTAAATGAACGGTAATCTCCGTGTGTCACGGCAATGAGCAGCAAATACAGGCCTTTGGAAGTATAATTGATTGGGGGGTTAACTACTTAAGAGCTATGGCACTGTAGGTTCATAGTTAGAATTGTTTGTAGAGGTTCCATAAATATTGTATTGGCATACATACTTATTCTGGTATGATATTTCGTTGGCAAAGTAAGAGAAAAAGTCCGCATCATCGTGTAGATTCTCTTAAATCAATGCATTGTCAAGCAACTATTACAAGCTATATATCTAAAAGTCCTAGCCCGTTATGAAACCATATTCTAATCCATAATTTATTCATCTTCCATCATAATTTTATAATTAATCATAATAATTAATCATAATAATCATAATCCTAGTTTTACATCATCATAAGGTTAAGCACAGTAGAGTCAATATCTAGCTTGTAAGTATTACAGAAGTGAAGTAATTACTCTCACAACTGAAAAATTATAATTTCATTACAATAACCTGAGAGTCAATACAGGTTACGTAGTACTAACGCCACACTGACATAAATAACGCCAAAAGCACTGTTTCTAGGCAATATGTACTGCAAATAGCTAACATCAGCCCATTTAAAAATGGCTCAGGCCATCTATTGATTATGTTTATTACAAATGCACTGCCCTTACAATTAATATCTTAGCCATTATGTATCAATTGTACATCCTAGTAAAGCACATTTGTATATAAATCCCACCATGGACGGCTCTTTGAGCTGTAAGTCTATTTTGGTATTACGTCTTACGGTGTTACGAGCTTATACTACGGTCGGATTCTAGGTAGCCAATGGCAAATAACAAGTCAACTAAAAGAAATACTGACCTTATTTCTCTCTTAACTGTTGAAGTTACTTGTTTCAAATTTTTATACAGGATCATGAAAATTTAAGTGGTCAGCGACTATCGCTCATTCCCTTTCACTGTAAATCGACTGATGCAACATGAAAAGACTTAAATATAAAATTCATCGCGAAGGAATCTAGCAAGGAAAGCTCTGAGGAAACTCGTAAGAATCGGTAATTTAGGTTAACATTGTTTCTGGGAAGTTACATTCACTGTGCCGTTGTCCTCTTCTGCTGCTATTCGTGTTTTCCTTCAAAAGAACTCTCAACCGCAGGGCAGCGTAATTTTTCCCAGTCAATAATTTAAACTATTGACACTCAGGATACTCGCAACCCATCACAATCAAATTTAAGAATTTACTGCAATGTCTAACTATCAGGAGGTACATGTATTAGTATCCCGAAGATGGTCATCAAACTTATCAGTGCCTGATAGCAGCCACTTGTAGCTAAGTGATCGTTACTGATTGACTGACAAATCACAACGGATGGTTACAACTGATTGCATTGTGTTCCTTCCAGGCCCATAGCTGGCAGCGTATTGCAGGGGAGGCACAGCTACTGTATATTGTAATAACTTCTATTAAGCAAAAGGCGACTGATAGACAAACATCACTGTAATAGAGTACAGAGTCGATTTAAAATCGACTAACAGAAGTCAAGTAACAATCGGACACTGACTTTGAGCCAAATAATCGCTTGTATTTTGCACGAGGGGTTAATGCCCTTTCAAATCTAACTGTTAGTGGGCAATGTCCCCTGTGTCCACCGCAGCTACGGGCCTGATTCCTTCCGATGATTTATTGCTACCAGTATCAACTGATAATAATTGTCAACGCCTGATAACTATCCATGATCATTGATTATCATACTTCAAAAACCGGACTGCAAACAAATTGTTATCTGTCGTTGTTCAATATTTTTCAGTTTACTGCTATATAAGTGATACACAGCAGTTAAAAAGCAAAGAAATAACAGAGTGAATTGTCTAGCTTCAAAATACTGATCTGCACCTTTTAAAATATTTGTAGAAATTTAGGGCATCCTTGTGACCTACTTTGAGGAAAATCGAGATAAGCCAGTACTTGTTCTGAATAAATCTAGTTTACGGGTTAGTAAAGAGATATATATTGGATTGTGATCTGATTTGACCAGTTGTTAAACAATTTTCAAACGGTAGTTGTTTTTACAATAGTTATTGATACTAATGATCCCAACTTAGCGCAAAGAATACTTATTATACACACCGCAGATCTGTACATCCATTTGATCAACAAACTCAAGGACGTTCCGAAATGTCTCTGGCACATTGTTAATAATAAATAGGATGGATTAGCAAATACGAGTAAACATTTGATTTATTTCAATCGAATCTAGATATTTTCGTGGTCATTGGTAAACTTCTGAACCTAGTTGATTTATAATCAGGGAGTTGATAGGCGCCATGTCTACAAAGCATCCTTAAACAACACGTAAAAGTGTTTTCAATACAATTCGCATAAACAGCAGACTGTATTGATAGATCGCTTTTGTGTTTATAAGAAACTTGCCTTTATAAGAAACTTGTCTTAAATTGAAGTGCTGATACAGTTTGTATTCCAAAATAACAGCTATAACAGGATAATTGATAAGAAATGTTCAAAATTTTATTAATGCCTCAAATGACTTTGATTGATTGAAACTTGATTGAAAACAGATTTTAGGCATCTCTTTCATAATAGGATGTCTACTTAATACGGTAGAACAGCTATAGAACCAGGTTTTCTCTTGTTAATTGGCGCCTGAAATCAGAAATCAGATTTTTGTCTCTGTCTGCTCCCTTGGAATTGGCTTTCTTTTGGTACGAGGTTCCAATTACAGAGTACGGCTACTGACGTTTTGATGACAACGGATTAGAGAGAACACCAGACACATGCTGCTATATTGGGTTCAAATATGATAATTTGTACATAGTATATGATGTAGAGCATCAAGTGAAGGATGGTTTTCTATTGGAAAGAGACATTAGGATTTTCCTCCTTCACTAGTACTTTGCTGTGTCATCCAAATTTTACACAAACAGCGTCTTTGACATCATGTCCATGTATCTGATGGTTCTTCATCACTTTTAGATGCTAAGAGCGATGTACTAAGAACAATAATTAAATAGTTCTAAAACTCTCCTGGGGAAAACATGGTCTGTCTTTTCATAGCAGATTTGGTGGTTTTTTCAATAAAAGCTTAGTTATGTTACGTCGTAATTCACAATTAGAAACGTTCATTTAAAACATTGTAATCACAAGGGTTTTAACTTTCTGGCAATTAACAGCGCATAATATCTGCTGTTTAATGATATTTGCTTTTGTAGGAGAAATTTTGAGCGTTTGCGAGTACACGAGAAAACCCCCATTAATAACAAATAAGTCATTTGATGTAATGTAAACTGCCTAACACGAGGCACCTGATGTTGTTTTATCAAGTACTACTAGCTTCACGTTTGCATGCAATTGATTTTCAAATCAATATATTTATTGTTGTCATGTATACAAAAGTATTGCCTTACCATACAATGAATTCTGACCTTTGATTTGCTTTCCTTTCGTGACCTGGCCCTTTGTGTTCGATTACTTAGGCCTTCTTGTGACCCCCACATGCTTGCTACTGGTGGGAAGCTCACATGATATTTCAGAACTCTCGCTCTGTAGGAAATCAACAAGTGACTCGCCACGAGCAATAATACCAAACATGTTTTTATTGTAAGTTGTACATTCTGAAGGCGTGATTAGGCCCTTTGAATCTAGGGTGCAATAAGAAAATTTCGCCTACTCTAATGCACCAATCCTTACTACAAGTTCTTGAACAGGACATGTTTGGTTAGAAACAACTGCATTTCGTTGAAAATACTTCAAGCAGTAGAACCCGAGTTTTTAAAGAGTAGAATAGAAACATTTAAAAACGAGAGGGAGGTTTTCAGACCACAAAAGCTGATGCTAGTCCTGGTTAATTAGTGACTTCTTTTCTTGTTTTAAGCGCAATAAAGAATGATCCATAATCGTATCGGCGATGGCTATTAAATAATAAAAAGAAATTCATGATCTTCCAACGTATTCTTAATAAAACCAAATCTTTACTGCCCACTCAACGTGACGTAATTGCTACAGTTTACATATTTTTCGGAAATCATCTATTTCACCGGTGACGTAACGTGTTTCATAAAATGTGTGTTTTTGTAGGCTATGTGGAGAGGGAGACAACAAGAAGCCTTCAAGTATTAGTCTGGTTCTAAGAATTAAAAAATGAAGTTTATAATTATGAGGTAATAGGGGAGAGAATATTTATCTGTATACAAAAGGGGGATTGCCACGGGCCCAATCCTCCTAGGTTCATCGGCAGGCTCTCTCATCTTTTGCAGTTTCTCAGTAGCTTCCCAGGAATGAATTGCAACAAGCAGCTCTATATATGCATAGTGCAGGATGTGATATGAAACTCTAGGTTTTCAAGAACGAGTGATTGAGTTATAGGTGGAACAAGTTTCTATTCTATGATTTTGATTGGTGCCCAGCAGATGTTCGGTAACTTAGCGAAAAAATACTGTTTGGTGAACCTCTAAACATGTAATCCAATCACTGCAAGGCCTAGAGTTGTAACTTCAATATTTGCTTATCGCATGGTTTCGAAAAACAGTTGCGTTGACTGAAAAAGAATAAAGGGGATAAAAATTATTCGAGTCTGAGTCTGCTTGGGACCGATTCAGTTTATATGCAAGATATTGAGGAAAATCTCTACTATGAATAAAGTAAGAATATATCCTAATCAAGTACAATGTTATTTATTTTTGAAACAGTTCCCAATCATTGACATTCCAGTATTGACAGTATATGCAGGAGTAGCATCGGTTGTTAGCTTTGTCCACTATTTGAAAGTTCTCTAATTGCAAACATAAAATACAACCCTCTTGGGACTTTAAAGTACTCACACAAATAAACCAAACTCAAAATAAACTTTAAATACATATATTTATTACAACGGGAGTTTGAATTCAGAGATTAACACCTTCTTATTGTTAGTGTAAAAGTATTGTATTTCTCTCATATCCATAATTAGTCAAATGACAATAGCTTTATGAATGGAGTGTAATCATTCGAGCGTTGGCATTTTGCTTAACCTGTCCAACTTAATCTATTGAATTCATGCCCAAAGTTGTATTGGTGAAACGTTAGCTGCAGTGGATTGCTCAACTTGGTGATCAACCATTGACGGTTATTGAGAGCAGCTTGGTGAGCAAGGCGCCTGTAATCAATCCATACACTGGTGCTCCAATTCGTCAATTAATTTTTTAAATCCTGATTCTTATATTTCGTGAAAAAGCTTAAATAAAACCGGTGGCAGAGGCTACCATGTGTTTCTCTTAGGTTCATTTGTATTTGGTGTTATTCACTCGATTAGTCATTTGACTAAATGGAGACAGTATGGAGATATGGTCAATATATGAATTATCTCAATAATTAAGCCTTCTTAATTATATTTGGACAGTTGATTATATCTGCTATTCTGCTGATTCATACTAGAATATTTTTATATCCTGATAGGAGAGAACCGGTTTCAGTCTATGCTTGATTGTCCTATACGCACACCATGCTATTGGCACGTAATATCTAGCATTGCAAATAGCTTGCTATCATTGAATCGTTGCTTCTTTCTCTAAGGAAAGGGGTTGGCTACGAAGTCATTCGAAGCTGTGGCTTTAGCTATTGACTTTATTGATTTTCCATAAGCTGTATAAAAGCATTAATGAGTGCACGTTTTTCAGTAGCTCTTACATTCTTGGTAGTCTAGATTGCATTTGTGAAGGTAGATAAAATCATTGACACCCGTAGACCTAAGGCCGAGAAACAACTAGTAGAGCAAAAGTAACGGAGACCCAATCAGGAAAGCCTACCAGGGGTCGTCTATGTATGATGCAATGACTAATTTTCCAATGGTTGCTGTCTTGCAAGTGAGAAATGATGCATCAATGCAAAAACATCTGAATTTTGATGCTAACTTTTTTGAATTCTAGCGAAGTTGAGTATTGTGTGAGGTGGAATGTTTAACATCACGGAAGAAGCACAAGAAAGCATCAGTAATTGTCCTTAAGAGCAGGTTGTTAATAAAGCTCTCTGGCTACTGTCACGATACCGTTCTCTTTAGCTTGGGAACTCGAACATTGTAAGTCACGCCTAGAATATCGCCTTTGTGTGCTCGTGGTCACGAAAGATCAAGGATAGTTAGCTCCTACATTACTATAATTGAATACTTTATTGGAGAGTTAATATAATTAATTGGTTATTTTAAGGTCGTGTTACACTTTACATTCGGAATGTATCGTTGCACTCTTATCATGGAGAGCGGTTTATTTATTAGTACAGTTGTTTATGTAGCGGCATGATAAATATAGCAGCTATAAGTAACATTCCACTTTGTAACGTGATCACAATAGAGGGGAGGGGACTTTTGTTAAATACCAGTCACTTCAGATAATATTTGAGTGGGGTCATGGAGAAAAATAAGTAAACATGTAATCCATAGTTGTGGTTAAATATTCTGAAGTCAGAGAAATAGTCAACTGAAGTATTAACATATTGATGTTACTTTCTGTTATTCTTCTCAATAAATGGAGGACAGGACGAAAAGGCCAAATGGCAAGCAATCCATTTATAGTAAACTTGTAAAAAGTCAGCACTCCTCGTAAGCCTAATCGTGAATAAGATGTTGTTATGTTTATAACTGTTGTTTACGTAGGTGTAGAAGCTGGTAAGTGTACTAGCAGATTATGCATTTTGGAAAAGAAAAGACTTAAATGCTATACTACTCAAGACACTAACTACAATAGCGACATTAATTTATGATTCCTTGTTTCAGATGCCTAAGCCAAGGCCTTGATTGTTAAAAGTGCTAATCAAAGCGGAGCTCTTCAATGTAAATTTCTCTTTAAGAAAATGATGCTGGAAAATCAAAAGCCCAGCAATCAGCTGAAGAATAGGCTGATGTGTCCGATTCTTAGATAATCTGATTCCAAATTTTAAAACGAGTAGACATGTAAACGAACAGATTTATACATTTGGCGATCTGTAGTCCATCAGTCCATGTAGTCCACAGCGAGGTGTTTCCGTTGGACACTTCCTAAGATCAATAGTAATTAATCGTGAAACTTAATCCTCATTTTCTTCTTTTTCAGGTATAAGCCTTTCTTCTTTATTACTTCTGGTTCCATATAATTCTGTATCCTCTTTTACAATAGCCTTTTATCAATCAGCTTCCACCATCCACAATTTTGCCTACCTACAGCAGTGTACCTACTGCGCTTTAAGTACTTTATAAATGAACATACGACGAGAAGGATCATAGTTAAATGAAGTGAAAATATTTTGAACAAAAGATTTGTATTTGGTAGAAGAGATAGCATAGTTACTCTTGATGCCAAACTATTGGAGCTGGGTTCCACAAAGAGTCATCGACGACACCAGGAGAGGCATAGGTTTGCACAGCGCTGTTCATGACCAGAACATTCTAGTGTATGTGGAAGGCATACCAAACTACATTCGTTTAGACTAGATAAACTAAACAAAATAGCAGAATTAACACACCGTTGCTGACCCTTAGCTTAAAAAGATATGTTTTTAGCACAATTTTTAACTGCTTTTGAATTATTCTCTCTGATACAATCATTCATTTGATTATCAGACAATATATTTGCCTATGTTC
The DNA here is from genome assembly GCA_010016065.2 of Carybdea cf. marsupialis auct. non (Linnaeus, 1758). Taxonomy (NCBI): domain Eukaryota; kingdom Metazoa; phylum Cnidaria; class Cubozoa; order Carybdeida; family Carybdeidae; genus Carybdea; species Carybdea cf. marsupialis auct. non (Linnaeus, 1758). The sequence continues at coordinate 34,388 of JAAAKL020000463.1, forward strand.
TTCCAGTCGAACGGAACAATCAGGATTTGGAAATGGAAAAGTAGGCAACACTGAGGATCTCTTTTCAGCAGTTATATATATAGCACATCTTTTATCTTGGTTTGCCTTGGTCGCTCATTAGGGACTACACACTTGCCGGTACAACATAACTGAATTAGTACTTGTCTGGAAACCTACATGTCTGTTAACCCTCATTCCCAATTAGTAAACCTCTTTGTCCGTATACCAAATTATTCAAGTGTAGTACAGGTTTATGTTGAATAATGACTCCGGCCTACAGCACACCGAAAGCTTTTCTTCCAGTTATGATTTCCATCCAGTTCGTTGCTTTGATCTTAACTAATCTAATTAGAATAAAGAATATGATACTTCAAGCTCGCTGAATATTTTATCTATGAACCATCTTCTTAAAATAGGCCATACCTAGCCTTCCCTTTATAAAATAATAAAACTATTGGATGTTCCTCTATCAGTTTAGATAGGAACATCTGTAGGGAAGGTGCCCGCTATAGAGTTCAAACTTACTGGCGAATTCAATACATTAATTGCCACTTAAAAGGAACTCACTTCTGCATAAATGATTCAGATGGAAGGCACCTGGTAGCACATACTACCTCAACCTACAAAGAAATGTAGTACACAGAAGTACCCAGTGTTTAGACTTGTAGGTATTTATCTATGCTTTCGCCTGTAACAGAACGTATTTTGTAGTAGCAGGTTCCCACAAAGAGACCGCATTCAATGCAATGTCGATCTCCCGCTGAAATAGTACAGAATCCCAATCGAACAAAGCCAGGATCTTGAACAGATTTAGCTGCGATCAGAGCAAACAACTCACAGTTAGTGAAACCAAAAATGAAGGAAATTGAGCAAGATGCAATTCAGAGAGGTCGATAGCAATTTCCTACAGAATTTTCAGGAATGGGCATCAAGCATAGATGAAAAGACGCCGGTCTCTTTTGATTCTTCCCGCAGCATACTCAATTTGTACTTTTGGTGACGCAAACACGTCAAAACGTAAAAAGGTCTATCAAATTGATGTAACCACAATTACTATTTGCACACAATGCAGATACCATTGCAGTGAAATGTACCCGAAAACATGTTACTATTCTTTAAATTGGAATAGAAATAACCAAAAGTTCGCTTATGGTACAAAACATAAAAGTCGCACAAAGTGGGCAAAATATTTTTGTAATGGTTAGGACATTTAATAACGGCTCTAGATTAAAGCATTGGAAGGAGTTCCAAACATCAACATATTAAAAGTGATGCATCAAATAATATCGCACCTTCTTACGGTAAGGCTCGTTTCTTCAAAGCGTGTCAAGTGACAAGGAGGCCCACCAAACACAGAAGCAGAGTGAGATACCGGGGTATCCAGCGACATAGTCATTGGATAATACCTGCTGCGTTTCTATGATAAACGTTTGTACATTCCAACTTCATCAAAATACCTAACAATATACTTAGACATTTCATTTTTTTAGGCTAGTAAGTCATGTCGATCCTCTTCCAGCATTATGACTTCAAGTTACAAGACAATCGTGCAACACATAGAATAGAAAAAATAGGTTTGAAAAGATAATAAAGAATTAGAAAAGTATGCCACTAACAGGGTTCGAGCCCGTGGCCCACGCATTCATAGCGTGCGCTGAGCTAAGTGTGCACTGCTGATAACACGTTCAGTTTCTCTATTTGCCACATCAGCTCCCAGCATTCCACCAGGGAACATCGGCATATAAGTCTACGCATTTTCGGTGAGCAACCTCACTGCGCAATATGACTTTACCTTGGAAGGACTGACATCCAGTCCATGGGTTGTCCATGGCCCATTGAAAGTTTAAAGTGTTTTAATGGTGACTAGGAAAATAGAACATGCTACCGGTGGGGCACACATTGCTCACTTGGTAGAGCGCACACCGCTAATGTGTGTGCCACGGGTTCAAATCCCATTAATGGCTTACTATTCTAACCTTCTCCTTTGTTTTCAAACGTATCATTTCAAGTCCTCTCTTCTGGAAGATGGAGTAGAGAAAAAGAAGAAAACTTATTTCTGTATCAAATAGATACTTTTGGGTTTAAAAGGAGTATCGTGAGTGTAAATCAATATAGTCCTTTCAATTTTTCTCCCGAAGAAGCATTACGTATCTAGGTGACTCTTCAATTATCAGATATTTTCTAAATCTGTATATTTCTTATGTTTCGTCTGATCTATGCCGAAATTGATGTGCTGATTATCAAAATCGACGAGAGTTGTGAATTGTGCGTATGATAAATTTCACTCGGAACTTTTGCTGAAAATCACCTTCTATCATCGGCTTCTCTATGTGGATGAAAGGAACCTTCAGATCAACTTATCCTTTAATATGGTTGTAAAATCTTCCGCCAGACTGCCGTTAAACTCTATTCGGGTCACTAGATTGATGTACAATGACTCTAAAACTATCAGTCCTGGTATGACATGTTTTCCTCCGTCTCAATGTTTCCATAAACAACCTGTTAAGATAACGAAGTTCTATATCTCTGTAACTAGTAGACTATTAATAACGTTAACATTTCAATTTTCCATAATCTCAACACTCTTTAAAAGTTGTTTTATGCGACACTTCTCAGAGAAATGTATACCAAAATGTTATCTACTATCCCGAGTCCAATATTTTCAAAATTAGGATTCAAACTACTTTAAAAGATTTGTTTGATTATTAAAGCCCGTATTTTAAAAAAGTACTGCATTTAATAACTTCCAAACTAGCTCTTTCTCGAAGACAACTTGAAGAATTTTCTTTCCTCTCCAGACAACAGTACTTTGTATTGTATTTCTTTGCCATTTATAAAGATTGAAAATAATACAGTTTTACATACAAGAGTGTTAAAACATAAAGATATTCATATAAAAATAATAAAATAATTCGCTAGATAAAACCAATACCCAGGAAGAATATCATGTACAAACGCCATTGATTTTATATTATATTTATATAAATTCATACTCAAATATAGGTGTATATAATGACTATTTTTCTTCTGTGTAGTAAGTAAAGAGAAGAATAGTTTATCAACGTTTTGTACATTAAGTTATCTGAATCGAATAAACATTATGCAAAAAACGATGGGAAAATACTGTGTTTGTAAATAAAGCTATTGCTGACAGCTGAGTACTTTTGTATATCAGACATTGAGGGCAGAACCGTCGTTGAAATGCTGTTTAGGGTTTAGAATGCGCAAAACAATCGGAATGTATTTGCAAAAAGTGGTGAGGGATCCACGGACCAGTGTCCTCTAGTTAACGTACCAGACACATCAGACCTATATAGTTCTTCGGTATTTCTTCTTTCTGCGCAATTATCCCATAGTATTCTAATATCAAACTATTCCTCTCCTGCGTCGGATGCACAGAGTACAAGAGTGTGATAGCATGAATGCACTATTAATTGCAGCATAATAGTTCCTCCATTTGCAGGCAGGTGTTGCCATCTTCACCATTGTACCCTTACTTCACTGAGTAGGCTTTGCCAACAGTAGTTGTCATACTATTAAGACATGACGAGAAGGATCAAAATTTATTAGAAATAAGGCGGAAGGCTTCCTAAGTATCGCCGATCGACAACATGTACAAAGGTATGAAGTAAGTGCTTGTCCCTTAGGGCACCCACAAAAATGTCACGGCTCTTGCCCTGTAGCTCTACGGAGTAAGCTCTGTCTAGATTCTGAGTCTCTTTCCTGTTAATCGATATTTGTAGGTTTCAGGTTTCTAGTGAACTCCACGTACCGTCTTCTCCAGACAAGTGAAGGATACTTCACTGTCGAGAAGCTAATGTTGTAGTACGGAGGGTCTGCGGAACTTGAATTGAATATTTTATTGAGTATGTTATTTCTTTATACAACTTTGGTGTTATTTTGGCTCATGTAGTCTTGGTTCTCGAGGGACGAGCCACGTGTCACTTGCTTGTGAGTGTGTAGGCAATCAGGCCTATCTTAAGACAAGAAATACTTAAAACAAGCATGTTGGATACTGTAACGTCCACTTGTTTTAAAATTTTTTTTACTTTGAGACAATATGGGTTTTATTTCCACCTGCTGCAATCATAAAATATTTTGACTGTGTAGCTGTAATTTGCGAATGAGAGAACATATTTTCAGTTGTTTACTGCTTTCTAGCTCCAAAAGGGGCAACTCCAGCATTGTGCATTGTAGCATCAGTAGACATCTCTTCTATTTGAGAATTGTTAGCATTCTCCTGAAAGAAAATGACAAATATTGTAATAGATAACAAAAGTCGCGCACATTAAATTACCCGAGGAAACAGCAGAGATCAAGCTTCAAGCAAGTAACTGATCTGCTGACGTATGTATTGATTTTTCTATATTTCACTTAATATTACTTAAATCACGCACCGAGATAATGGTAATAAATAATTGTAATTGACACGTTTTACAAAGTCGCTACTGCTATAGCTTTTAGGTTACGTAAACTTTACCAGCGAAAGAAAACGAGTTGAAGATACTCGAATCCTTCCCACAAATAGTTCTGTAAGAATGATTTGATCCTTATCGATGATATCAGCGGCTTTCATATCCACAAAAGGGTAAATTATCGAAAACAATCGGATCAATTTTCATAACACGTTCGTATTTAAGATTTTGTGAATATGGATGATCAATCTTATTTCGGAATTCGTGGGGTAGAAAATCAGTCTAAACCACGGAAAACCCTGCCTTGTGCCATTTTGTATTCAAGATTACAATTGCGGTTTAAAACTGCAATCATAGATCGTTTGGGCAACAAAGAAATTTTTCTTGTACCTTGTTCTAACCTGTTTCAAATCATTACAATGAATCAACATGGCACAAGGGAAGATGCATTGTTCATTTTTCTGAGAAGCTGATAGCTTGGTTATTGCAGTAAGTACTCTACTCTTCTTTCTCAAATCATCTATCAAACTTGATTAAAATCTTGGTTTGGTGCTAGATGATGACAAGATAGTCCAATAAACAAAATTTAAGAAAGGAGATGGAACTTCTATCCCACGTGAGATGCCGGTAAAGCACTGAGCTGAAACTCATGCGTGTTTAAAACCCTTAATCACTGAAGTTTGATGCTAACACCTATTCCTGAGTGCTAATGGAAACAATCGAAGTATAAATGCTATCTATTGCTAACACATAGTTATGAACTTTTCACCTCTGTAGTCATCTGTAGCCCTGTCATTGTGGTCAACCATACTATCAATGCAGTGTTTCTCATCCTCGATCTCTTTGCAAATGATTTGGGGAATAGGTTTTTCTACTCAATTTCTTTGATGCACATTGTGGTTTTATAATTTCTTAGAAGCTATTACAGTTGCCATTTGTCTTCCATCAGTGACACCAACTGTTGAACTTCAGCAGGACACCTTTTTAACCTTGTAGTAGCGTGATGGAATATCAAAAATAGTATCTTCAACTGTAAAGAGAGTAAATGATCTTAACTCTACTAGCACTCAAAGGTGCCTGTCAAAGTGGACTCGTTTTCGAGAAATGTTAAGTCACTAAAAAGTACTGTCAACATTTAACACCTTAAATGGCCAACCAAATTACTTATATTTAAAATCGATGACCCTAAATTGTTCTCCTCGACAGCAAGTTGACAGTTTATGTTGAATTTCTCTAAAATTAAAAGGTGCGAGAATCAGCCAATTTTAGTCAATAAATCACCAGAGCAACAGACATCTTTGAAAATCTTATTAGGCTGAATAATACAGGAGTTAAAGTTAAGTAAACATTTTTAAGGGAATACGTTGGTGTTATTTTCTTTTATCCAGCTTGTTCTAATAGGTTGTACAACATTGCTATATGTAATGACACAGGTGACAAAATATTTGCACGTTCACAAACTTTTACAAGCCATGCATTCTAAGTCCTCATGGCCCTATGCCAACATTTTCTGCAGATAGACACTAAACGTTTTCAAGTTGTATATGCAAAGTTGAAGTCCTAGCAACTACTCAAAAGAAAGATGGGGTCCTGATGATATAAGTGGAGTTCTAAGCTCTCAGTTGATGCTCTGAATAAAACACAGAGCAACATCGTAAATTCTGGAGAACAGTAAGCAAGATTCCATTCTATGTTATATTTCTCTACTCATACCTTACAGTCTAATATTTTCCTATATATATACCATGGCCTGTAAGCTCTGCGACCCATAAAATTGGGGGTAACTTCAAACTTCTCGGTTTGGAGGTGCAGAAGAAGATATCAAATTTTCTAGCATGTACAGTTAGGTGATAAGGACTTCGTGATATGCTCTGTTTTGCCAGGGAAATTCATTTGTTAGGAACATTATCATGCTACATAACTTCAGCAGGATTTACTTTGTAGCAAATAGAGACCTGAGAACAAATGACGTAGAACAGTTGAATATAACTGCATGTCTTCTTCTATAAGGGATACATAGGGAGAGCATAAGAATTGTATATCGTTGACTGGTGCCAAGCGTGTTACTGACACTACACTTAAAGGATATTTTACATTTGTCTATTTTCGTGTCTATGATCAGTCTAAAAATTCAGGACTAGAAATAACAGTGTGCTACTTGTTGCAAATTAAAGACACCTTTTAAAATCTTTCGCATCATAAACGTAATGTTGGCAATGAGGTACGATTTTATGTGGAAGTGGTACGCTTATTATCTTCTTAGGCTTCTTTCATCTTCCAAATTAACTTTCCTTGGTTATTCATTGGAATTTTCATGAGTCCAGAAGCTAAAAAGAAGCCGGACATTTTATTTATGACATATAACGGGCTTCTTGAGAACATTTTAAACTACATGTTTACGAATTGAAGGAAAGCGAAACATACTTAAACGCTTATGAATAGGATGTTGTCATGCGGCAAGATATTTGTTAAATTAACGTAGATGAGATTATGCGACTTCCTCTTTTAGTTACTTTCACAACCGTTCAGTTTTGCCGTTTACAAATGCCTTCCGTTTATTTGGCACCTAAAATAATTCTTTCGGCTCCTGTCCAAGATCAATAACAGAAGATAAGCTTTTAAGTACGATTTTGCCGACAGTGTCATTGGATGACAGGGTACATACGAGATATGGTTGAGGTTTGTACACCTGTAAAGATGAAATAAGAATGGCGCCTTTAAACTTCGGAAGCCTAACGTGTACGCACCTCTATGTAAGCAATGATTAATATCACAAATTGAAGGAATGCCATCAGTGAAAGCGGCATCAAACAATATATCTGTTTACTGTTCCTGTGTAGAGGGGTGCTTCATCTGGAACTCGACCAGAACGCCGCCATCTGTGTGTTCTTCAATTTTTCATAGAGACAGTTCTTTGCATGTTGCAAGTAATCTACATTAAAACGGAAAATTAAGCCATTCTGTTACACAGGTCTTTGTAGCCTTAAGCCGTGTTTCCATGTGTCCGTCATCCGTCATCCGTCAAGTGCTATCCGTCATGAATTTTTTTCGTGCCTGTAGAGACCTCTATTTCTGTTTCCATGTGTCCGTGTCCGTCATCCGTCATTCCATACGTCAAATTATTTTCGGACCATGACCCAATTTTGACGGATGACGGACGACCACCATTTTAGATTTACCTCGTTCTCAACTCAAAGCCCGAGCCAAGAGGTTAAGGATCAAATTCAGCTAGCAGCGGTGCATAACCTCAGCTTTCTTGTTCAGTCAATCGATCAAAGTTTGAATAAAAATCCTGTTAGTATTTGCTTATTTGAA
>JAAAKL020000464.1:0-16479 GCA_010016065.2 Carybdea cf. marsupialis auct. non (Linnaeus, 1758)
ATAACCTGTGACATTTATGTCAGTCCCCCGCCATCACTTGGCTCCTCTTGTTACAACACCCTCCCCCCCCCCCCCCCCCCCCCCCCACACACACACCTCCATCTTTGACATGTTCAGAGCCGAACGCAATGTTTTCTATTCATTGAAAGCATTTTCCTTGATTCATACGCAGACAACACTAAACGGATAAAGGCTTCATTTCAGTATTATGCCATAAAAACAACATAGGCACATCAACTTCTGTCACTTTATCTAGGCTAATGATTCACCACTGACACCGTCTGACAATTATCTTCTAACTTGTAAATAGACATTTAACCACTCCCTTAGAGCGACTTCGAGCAATGACAGAAGTACAACATCAGTAACAATTCTATCCTAACATTTAGTCTATTGAGCCAGTTAAAAATTATGGATTTACAGAGATGCAAACTACCAAAAAAGTATTTCTTAATAATACCAGCCTTGTTATGCTTTCGGCCAAACTGTTCGTCATGGTATTGGATAGTGATAATGACAATGACAGCCGACCAACTTTCCAAAATAAGATATGCTTCGACTAACGTGCTTTAAAATAATTTAAGAACCATTCGTATTATGGCAAGATTCTCGTTATATAGCAACGGCTGTCTTAAGTCGTCGACAAGAAATAAAGTTTTCTTAAGAACGTTCCGTGTAGCAAAGAATCTAAAAACATCAAGGGATAGATATTCTACTATATTGTCCATTGATAGTGTCCTGCTGTTTTAACACAAATAAAGATACATTGTGAGTCTCTTCTAAAAATTAAAATATGAAGCTAGATTCTTCTCAAGGATTGTTATGTGGTGGAAAATAAAGAATCTCTGTACGATAAAGTGTTGCACTTATATATATCTTAACAGCCTCCTTGTAAACTTTCCGGATTACATCGAATGATACCAGATACCTTGGCTCTTCCGGCTCTTCATTTCTGCCTCTCATGTGATTCATCATTCTTGAACGATGATAAAAAGTCTTTTCATAATACTGTATCGGAACTCGTTGATATCTACCAGCTGGCATCTTCTTTAATTTATCCTTCCTTCGAAAGTTTTGTCAGAGTATATGGTTTGAAAACCACTGCAAGTAGTCGAGGAAGTCCTGGACTCAGTCTTATCCTTAAAATTTCTTGGCAGCTTGGCTTTCCAGTACTATCTTGTGCCTCAAACGCCCCGACCAGAGTAAATAAGGAAAGTACAACCTGAGCGCCACTTACAGTAGACTCTGATTTCTTGCTTGAGTTAATGTAGCCTTCCTAATCCCATCCCTTAGGTTTTAGAGATTTTTCATCCTCTTGCTCTTATTTAGAAAAAGACAGCTGATCAAGATAATCGTTTGCAACGATTGTTTCCTTCCCTGACGAAGCTAGGATATAACTTCGGAATTGCCTTCTTCATTGGCTGTTCAAAGGAACGTGAGGGGTGTAAACCATGATTTAAGTAGTATTAGAGTAGATCTTACGATTAGGCAAATTTACTCAGAAGAGAGGGTTTGGTTTATGTATGTGACATACTGCTAGAATAGTAAGAAAATGGAAATAATCGAAAGACATCATCTTCTAATGTATCCACTTATCTGTGCCCAACACCAGGAGAAAGCTTTTTAGAATCTCTTACTTGGATTTTTCCTCCCAACGTCTCTAAGCAGGCATTCTTACAAGACTCTCATATTATGAAATAGAAAACGTGTAATCAATTTCAGCTTTACACAATTAGAAACCGTCTTATGTAGTAAGAGTTGCTCAGCTGCCTTATCCAATAGCTATGGAGACAGACACGATACAGTATCGTGTTAAGGTTTGTGCAACATCTACTTGCTAAATAACTGCTATACGTCCTAACTACTTAATCACAAAAAAGATCACATTCTTCTCTGTAATTCCAGAGTTATTAGCCACCTTAAGAAACGCAAGATCGTGGTATTTTACGAATTAGCTGTATTATTCATACATACGAGTTTTCTCGGCTTAAAATATAACAACTTAGGTGATAACATTCCACTTTTTGTTTGCCACATATAGCCTAATTGGAGCAATGCACTGTGTCAAAGGTCTTTAGGTAGATGAAATTGTATCATTTTTCAGTTCCGTCAATGACTTCGTATGCTTTTGATGCGGGTGTCTCTTCGAAGGCCAAATGTCCTTTGCCTCCTTCGCAAGTTAATGCATCTGTTTTCGCCACTGAGCTCAAATGTGCACGACTGTCTCCGGGATGTGTCAGTGACAAATACCATTGCAAATATTGTCTGCTTAAGGAATTAACGGTTGCACACGAGGCCTGGCGCCGCCAGACACTTCTTTACAAACCACGACCATTAACAACCGCCTCTATTCCATTCGACATACGTACCTATCTAAGAAGAATTAGTGACGCAATTTTAGCATGCTCTCCATACCACAACTCTGCAACGGCACCTGAGATCTTGTCCTGTCACTTTACACCAAGGATTTTACTCAAATTGCAAACATTAACTAATAGGCTAAGTCTCTTAACCCGTCTTTTATTTTCCGGTCAGGTCCCCAACGTTTACAGCACGACCGATAAAACAGATGCATCTTTGTCCTGATTCGTAGTTGGTTAATTTTACATTCTCCCAGAGACATAATACACTAAGGCAGCAAAATATCTCAGCAATATCTAGTATTTTGCCATTGGGTAATTTCCATGAAACAGTAAGACTGTTTTATACTTTTAAGACGCAAGAAGAAACTGGAAAACGGCTAAACAGGTTCTGAAATTCACCAACACTGAAAGTAACCAGTGCTACATCATCAGCAAGCAAACTCTTGATAATTATCATGCTTTTCTTTTTTGGTCTTTGCTCTGAATCGATCAAATTAATCGTAGCGCGTTTGTGAAAATACTTCGTGTGTGTTCCCGTGTCGCACCCGGTTGGATAAATAGACGTAAAAATAAAAACAGAAGAAGTCACTGCTCGTACTGCTGCCAACGTATCTTTCATTCTGTAACACAAATTGGTTCCGTCGAAATTTTATACATATATTGCTAAATTAAATCTCTTAAATCGTAACATTGCTTTTTGTGGGATTTGATATCCAAATACCATTCAACTGTATGACTACGTTCAAATCTCTCAGTCTGTAAGACTGTTGAGGCTACTGGAAGATTAAGATACTATCACAAACAAATACTACATCCATTTGTTACACATTAGTTTTTTCATACAAATGAGCGGAATTTTATCTGATGACTCGATGAAGTTACGGATTGAAAGATAATGCCACGGTGGATAAAACATTGCATGCAAATATATATATATATATATATAAACTTATGTTAACGCTTTAAAAACAGTTTGATTTCAGTTATAGTATCTGTCTTGGAATAAAGGTTTTTAACAATATGATAAGAATTTAAGTTTCTTGATACACGACGTTACTAAGGAATGTAATGTTTGATAGATGTATTATGTTTATAAGCATTGGTGAAATTTGCCTATGTATACTAGCTGTCATACCTGGCTTTACCTGAGATGAGTTGCTATTAAAACGCAACAGAGTCGCTAATACAAATTACCTTTTGCCACCACTCCTTGGCGCAATCGTTTTCGCGCGTTTCTGCGGAAATTCTAGGAGTAAAATTCACGTGCTAAAGTTATCTACCTTGCATACTTTTTCTACAATAGCCGCCGCCCACTTCTCCGAGAGACGGACTTGACGTGGACGCTCCACATGTTCTAGTAACCACTTACAGAGTACAACCAAGAGTTTAACGGTTCAGGTCAAACTCGTTTCCCTGCACATACATTAACGCTAGGATAAGCCGGGGCAAATTTGTGCTCCTACGATAGTTAATTGCTATTCTTTGGTCTCTGATTGTGAGCTCCAAAGAATGATCGTTTACATTTATACACCAAAGGTAAGTATCCATGATGGATCATTATGCTGCAATTCAAATATCTAACTCAGTCTCTACTTTATATCAAGCAAGCTAACATTCTTCTCCTCTCTTCTTTAGTATTCTGAAGGGTAACAAAAATTTCTAAAGTCAGAGTACGTGTTAATCTCAGGCGCTGAATGCAAATACTTTACACCATGTATCTATGTACACACGACATTTTTCTTTTTCTCTAGTACCTCTTCAATCCTTTTGTAACATAAGCAACTAAATTAAAAATAAAATAATTCGTAAGAGCTCTAGAGGTGAAATTTTTGTCCAGTAGGCAACTTGAAAATGTCAACTGTGCACTTCATGATACACTTTGTATATGAAATGGGTAGATCCCCTAAACGTACTCAAGATTGACCCTGACTCTTGGCAAACGGCGGAACAGAGAGCTCCACCCTTCCCTTTCTCTTATGTAGGATCTGTATGTTAACACGTGTAAATGCCGTTTACCCTAGCCGACGCTCGTTTTGGTTAGCTTCGTTCACAAGAGTGGGTCGAGAAGCTTTTTAAATGCTTCTTTTTGCATCTTTACAAGCTTATATCATTTGTATTGTCACAATTGTCTGTTATAATTGACTGAAATCATAATTGTATACTCATGGTTTTAAGCAATCATAAATCATGTGGACGGAGAAATTAACAGATAATACCAGGATTTAAATTATAAAATGACTCATCTTTTACCGTGTAAAGAGAGGAAAAATAAAAAAGATCTACTGTCCCAGATTAAAAAAATGAATTCCCTGAATATGATGCAAGTGCTACCGCATGGCCTATGATCTTTATTGCATTAAGAAAACATAATTTGCTTTTTTTTAGTTCCTTTAATCGTTGATCAGTTTTCGTATAGCTAGGTCATTGTCCTTTTTTCTCTATTTGGTCGCAAAATCTCAAAATCGAAAATTAGTCCAAAAAAATTTTTCCAAGGGATTCCAAATCAAAATAGCACTTCTAGAGCGCCTACCCAAAGATAACAAAGATGCAAAGTTTCTGCAAAATCGGTCGAGCCGTTTAGGAGGAGTTATGGATCACACACACTTACTCACATCCATGGATTGTAATAAGGATAATGCAGCTAATGAGTCTTGAAAATTTCCTCACCGGGAAAAGAACCCTTGACCTGCTAAATCGTATTAAACCTTTTCTAGCATCTTTTCAAGACTGATAATATCAAATCCTCTCTTCTCTACGCTACTTTTCCTCTGAAAGAAACTTCTAATGGTTTTAGTTCCTTCACTGTTCCTTCCATCCACCAATCGAGCATATGATATAAGCAATCAGTTGAGCAACTTCAGTACTGTTTTCAGCGTGAAAGTAAAGCAACTATAAAACTGGCCCCAAAGTTAAATTGCTTATAAAAATGTAGTTTGATTACATAAGAGATGAGATGTCGCTTGTCGTATTAGTAATGTGTTCCTAGCATTATCGAAGGAAGAGTCGGTTTAACATTTTGTAGAAGTGACAGAGTTCATACTGAAGCTGTAGTGAAGAACAGCAGTGGATACATGAATCATGGAAGCATGTTTCCTCTTTCTGGCTAAGCTAAGGTCTTGCGCGTCAGAAAGAGATAAGGCACTATTGTCCATGAGGTGTCTATGCGAAGTAACCTGACACAGATTTCGTAACTAGAATTCCAACATTGTATCATTTAATCTTCTTTCTGAGAACTCGAGGAGTTTTTGTTAGGATCATCCTTGACATATCAGAGAAAAGAAAACGGAATAGAATCGTCTTTGCTCTTTATTTTATAGCAGACGTTTCACTGAACACGCCCACGTTTCCAATACGAAAAACCCAAGAAGCCTATTACCATGAATATGGTAAACGTGATACGCTCTGCCGTTACAAATGGCAAAACTGTTGATAACAAACTGAAACAATAAGAATACCTACATGATGCTTCCACATCTTAAGCTGCCATAAATGATTCGAGTCGTCCCCGTCGCCCTCAGTAATTGATTTCATGTGGGCATAAACATAGTTGTGTTAAACAGTTTGTTGAAGAAGTGGCCCTTACATTTTATTACGAGTTATGTACGCACACTATGGTCACATGTGATGATTTTATTTCCTAATATCCCCCTCCCTTGTGCTTCGTAGTCAATAAAAACTGTACTCCTCTGTCACATGAAAGATGTTTACCGAGAGTTGTTTCCTCGAGAGGCACTTATTTTGAGTTGTGATTGCTACATTTCCAGTTCATTACAGTCCTAAGATTTACTTTCTCTGGCTGACTAACCATTTGGACTTTTATCCTCCTGGAACCGGACATGTAGTTGTATGCAGGTAGGAAGCTATCCGAAGTTGCCCTTCATTCGCTGTCAGATCCAAATATTAATAAAACCTTCTCTTCAAAAACAAAAAGGTGACTTTTGTCAATACTATCGCTTACAATGGAAATTTCAGATGTCAATACTCTTCACGGTTACATAAAATACTGCTCCTTTAGATATAAGTCGTTTATTTGTTTATCAGTTGTTTATCTTTGAGAAGTGTTTTCTTTTAAATGTGTAGGTGATTTGTTTTAGTCTTTTGGTAGCTTATGTATAGGCTGTCAAAGTTTCAGTCAGAGCTCTGAACGTTATAGAAATAAACTCCCAATTCTAAAAAGATCGTGAAATTTTACATTCCTAACGATGTTATTAAAGAATGACTAAATAGGACCTATTCTTCTTTCGTAACATATGAACATGAGCTGCATTCGGGTATTTGCACAAGATATTTATGACAATGGGCTGTGCTTCACCATGCTTTCTAAACTGAGACTCAAATAGCCGCAACAGGAGATATCACCCGTTAACTACATGATGAAACGTGAGGTAGAGCTAGCCTCAATTAGGAAAAGCAACACGTTTTTGTTGCCATAATGACTACTTCTGTCTTCACGGCATCATTATCATGTTGGTCTATCAGAACAATCGACCACTCGTCCATTTGTTTGTGTGCCTCTCCTGTGAAGTGTTCAAAAACACTGTCTTCCGCTTTTTGCTTTAGAAAATAAAGAAACTGCGTTTTGTGCTCCCTGCATAGTGCCACAGAATTTGCATTGCGGCAGGTAAACAATTCTTAATCCGTTACAGTTAAGGTGGTTGCATCGGATATCATATCTCTGATTCCTGTCCTTACCTTTAAACGTTTTTGACTCCACAATGAAACCCACAAGTTTTTGCGTCCCGTGCAGCCTGCCCAGCCCCTTCCTGTAATTATTTCCATATGCGTGCGTGTGTGTGTGTGTGTGCGTGTGTGTGTGTGTGTGTGTGTGTGTGCGCGTGTGTGCGTGTGTGCGTGTGCGCGTGCGTGCCTGAGTGTGAACTTTTTTTATCCGGGTAAGCTATTAACGTTGAGAGGGTCTCCTCTTGTTTTAGGTGAGGTTATTTTACTTCAAGTCTCTTTTAACGTTTTAGGTTCTTTTGTCATGCTGTTTATGGTTGGAAAGGACATTAGGTGCTGAATTGTATTTTTATGCCGAAAACTAATAGTTTATATATTTTAAATTATATCTTGTAAGGAATCAAAAATTTGGTCTACCCAAAGATTTTTAAAATCTCTGGTCTACCTGACAGATTGCTATAAATCTAATCTTTAATGGAGTACAAAGTATGTTTCTAAAAGTTTGGTTCCTTCCCCGGCAAAGTTTTACAATTTTTCTGCCACACATACTTGAAGTTATTACTATCCGTCATCGGAAAGCTAGACTTTAGTCAAAAAACCCCTGTGAATCTAAACCTTCTGGTGGTGTCGTAAGGGATCATAACCTAATACATAAGAGTGCGAGCAATACCCTTTTGACAAAAAAGAATTGGGGGAAGTGCCAATATTGCATGGGTGCTTCACCCCTCAGGGCCGTAATTGTGACACATGGACATCTAAATATTATCATGATTATAAGATGATTTAGATGCCCATGTTGTGACATGAATATTGAGGGAGCTACATTTTGGAATCAGTGAAGTGGAAAGTGTTGCTCACCATGATGGGGCGACGAAGAAAATGTCGATAATCTACTTTTCAGAAATGGCCTCTGACGCACATTCTGACATAAATAAAATGCTATTTTGATTGCACAGTCTTGAGAAAAAATTCTTTGACCCTAAATATTGCGGGTTTCAGCCCCTATCCCCCCACAATTGCGCCCCTGCACCTTGTGCTGCTTATTTATCGGATGCGGCTTTTATTTAAGAAACTATTGCACGTAAAAAGAGCTTGTCTCATCTCAAATAAATTTTCAAAGAATGAATAGGATTGTAGACCGTTAGTTTTCAAAACATGTATATGAGTGACATGTCTTCGATCGCTCGTGTTATTAAAATAGGCGTGAGTAGCCAACAAATATTTTCACTGACAATGTACGGGCTTCTTTACGGAAAGATAATCAGATCTAAATACTCTCCCTACAAAATCCTGTTGGTCTGTCATTGATGTTTGTGTGATCCTGAATCAATTAAACATTCCGTCTTTTTTGCAGCATTCGTGGTTTATTATCGGAACCTTTCCAATATCTAAAATGAACGATCTCTTTGTGGTAAAACATATTTTGTGAAGGCTTAACACGTCTTTGATATCAGTAAAGGTTATTAGATTATCTTATATTATTGTCTTTTCAGTTCAACTATTCACATCTGTTTTAATACTGAAGAAATTCCTTCTTTTTCTTGAATGTTGGCTCAAAGGGTGCTAGAAAATGGTTTTCACTTTGTTCCTGGTGACCTTCTTTTTTTAAGTTACCCGTCTCTTTTACCTGACAGTCATACCTCGAACACCTTGCTAATCCTTAACTTTCAAATATAGCCTATGGCAATGACGTGTCAAGGGGGCAAGAACACATAATCATTTTCCTTAAAGTGGAAAATGTTTAAATGAAATATTACAGTAGTTAGTAATTTCTTCTTAAGCAGTTAAGACAAATCTTTCTGGGTGCCAGTAGGCCGATGTTAGTCTTTTTTGTGTAGTTTTTACAAAGAAGGTGTAAAATAGTATGTAATGTAGTAAAGTAAATACTTTGTAGTTAGTTACTCTAAGCTATACTAGAGGCCTGATTGATGACTCATCACTTCATGAAATTTGAAGTGCATGTGTACTTACTGACTAAAGTGCCCTATACACGCATAGTATGATTCACAATGATATGTTCTTTGAAATATAGTCAACTCTCTGAGTTAAGTCAAACATCATTGATCACCATTGGGTGACTATGGAAGCATTGTTAGCACCCAAGCAAGTAGTCGATTTCTATTGACCCTTGCCACAATATTTTGTAGCGTTTACAATATCCTCCTCGTACATCTTCTTTAGTCTCGACCTTGATGCTTTGGAAGATATATTGCCACACGAAAAGAAAATATCTTGATGAAAGCCGTGTGGTCAGATCGGTCTCTAAAGTTTATGGACACATTATAATACTTTAATTATCAGAACTTGTATTAGTAACTTCACTCTTGTGCTCTTCTGTCGTAAAAACTATGTCCATACCTGGCTGCCGGTAAGGAACATGAGTTGGCTCAGTTAGCTTCTCTGCGTACTTTTCCGTTTCTCTCCGTTTCCCTTGAACCCAAGAGAGGAGGCGAAGAAATGATTCAAAATTGCGTATAATCTTAGGGAGGAAAATAAATGATCTGCAGGAAACATGAGCTTAAATAATTTTTTTTGCTAATTTTTTTTGCTCAGTGTAACTGTCAATATTTTTATGCATCTATGAGTCACCTAAGGTACTCTGGCACGTATTAGATAACAGCTAAGGTGCAAGAGCATAGTTTATCATCAAGTATTCGAATGTGTATTCTCAACCCCCATTTCGATTGTGTTTCTTGAATAACTTCATCAACTGAACGGCCACTCTTTTCCTAAATGGCGACATCGCTAATTCAGAGGTATTGATATTAAATTAGCTGATACTTAGTTCAAAGGTAAGTGACCTGCGTCCAAAGTAAAGGCCCCAAGGCGGACGTTTGTTGGGTTTTGAAAATCCCTCCCTTAAAAAAACTTTAAAATTTTACTATATAATAGTGACCAAATGCTTGAAATTGTCACATTACCCTAAACATTCGGTGGCCAAAATTGATGAGCCATCTGATATTTAAAACTGCTACGTTTATCAAGTTCTGGATTTGGTGAGTGTAGGAGAGAAGGGAGACCAAATCAAATCAATCTTTCAATTGTTTAGTGTAGTATCTGATATCCTTGATTTGATGAACTAGTTTTTAAGACGAAAATTTCCTTATTTAGGCGCCTTGGGTTACTAGCACGTAGCACGTCTCTTAGCCTTGAAGACTGCATTATTAATCAAATGGCATTTTTTCCATCTGTTGTTTTACAAACCTCTATCGTATTGCTTTCGAGAGATCAAAAAAGTTGGTAAAGTTCATAAAATACATACTCTGTACTTTTCTCTTGAAATAGCACCAAATCTGCTCTATAGGATCAAGGCCTTGGCTGTTCTTGCTCCAATGCAGAATCAAAAAATAGTTTTTATTAGCCTATTTCTTAACTGTCTTTGCAGTGTAGTAGGGGAGGGTGCCTAGCTCAAAAACTGACTCTTACTTTCCAAACAAATTATATTGGAAGGTTGGGTCCATAGTTTTTAAACTTCTTCTTATACTGCTCATCTATTCTTATTAGAAGTTGTAAGAGATGTCCTACCCCTCTGTTACAGAAGCAGCCCCATATCATACCCTCCTCTATGAGTTTTAAAGTGGAGTTTAGAAACTATACTCCTCCCTTAACTCAATCGACAGTTCCCTTGAAGACTTTCTTCCGCTTGGCAAAGGGTTATTGATAACTGTGCGATCCATTCACTCCGACCGTCATCTTTCCCACCCTCAGCCTCTTCTGTGCTTGACAGAATCGCTACACTTGTGCTTTTCAATAATATTCTGAACAGCTCTACAACTAATTTGGAGTTTCACGGCAATAACATTCATATTGTGGTCTTTCTCATGTAAAATAACCACCCTTGCACAAAGTTCTGTGCTTGATTTTGGCCATGGGGTAATAGCAAGGACGATAAAAACAACTGCCTTATACTACAACGAGACAGCTGAACTGAATGCTACAACACCGAGAACCTACCTTGTTGAGAGAACAACAAAAAAGAGTACAAAAGCCTTTAACAACATCATCTAAACAACTTTTTGCCACCTCCCTGATGTTTTTCTTGTTTTTTTCGAGGTGTCGCGCCCAAAGCCCCTCAAAACTGCATTGGAATCTCTAAAGTAGCGCTGGGGCTTACAATTAAAGTTTACTACGCCATTAATTTTTACAACCCATTGTTTTACCGATAAATTCTTCATGTAAATACCACGAAATATGAGGGTAAATATTTTTTCTTTTTGGGCTCTATAGTTTTGTTCAGTTATAGTTAAGCATCCTGGTGCCTATATCAGCCTCCAAACGTTTAATTTAGGCTCTCAATAGATTACGGTAACGCATAAAAATAGAAAAAGTTACATTATAGAGATGACACCCTTTTCAAAAGTAGACTAAATTACGATGATAGTTGTAAGAACTGTAACTAAGTTGGGTTGCTCATTAATTTTGGCGACCACTAAATATAGTCTTTGGATGCTTCCACATTGTGAGAATGGCGAAATGCTTCCCCACTTGCGCAAGCCCATTCTTTTATTAATGTACTCTTGTTTGCCTAAATAGGTTGATACTT
This sequence comes from Carybdea cf. marsupialis auct. non (Linnaeus, 1758), assembly GCA_010016065.2. Lineage (NCBI taxonomy): Eukaryota > Metazoa > Cnidaria > Cubozoa > Carybdeida > Carybdeidae > Carybdea > Carybdea cf. marsupialis auct. non (Linnaeus, 1758). The sequence continues at coordinate 11,584 of JAAAKL020000464.1, forward strand.
CATATTTTAGGGAAGAAATCAAAGTCCCTAGCAACTTTCAGTTATAAGTCGTGAGTAAGCATTGTTATTCACTTCCGGATCAAATGAAAGCAGATCGACGAATGCATAAACTTGAGGAAGAGACGAGGCTGCGATCACGTATCTCATCGAATTTTTGAGAAGTGAACACAGGGATTCAAACTCAAAAAGTACTTTGCTACTTTAATGGTCTTCAGAGAGTTTTAACAGGGGGCAGGGTAAGATCAAGAGAGATTGATCAACTTGTTTCGTCAACGGGAAACACCACTAGCCTCGTTTAAAATATTCGGTCATGCGCAAAGCGAGGCACTTATGAAAACACTTACTTTCTCTCTAATCTGTGATCATTTTGATATGCTGTATGTGAACATAGGTAATACAACTCGACGGAAACACAGCAAGCCGAACACTCTTGGCAGGCGTTACCATATGCACAATTTGATTTTAAAAAAGCGAGACACCATCGACTGACCCTTGTGTGGGGTGGTAGCCATAAATATTGTTCTTAAAAATAGAAAAAGGTTTACAATCCATAATAATAGCCAGAGGTTGCTAGTAAAGACAAACCAGTTTCCATAAGTATATTATTGCCTTTACGATATTTACAGCTATTTCAGAGATCATTCTCGATTGTATAACCCAAAAGTTCTGCCCCTTTTGACGGATCAAAATCTGACTTCTCGCAAAGACACCCAAAATAATCTACCAAGCTTCCGCTTACGCGCAACTGCTGATAACAAGTGAACCTTTTCGCAGCTGTGATGTTCTCACACCTATTTCTATGAGGTTGTAGTTTTCTCATGCCGAGAAGGGTATTAATTCCAGCAAACATTTTTGTACTGCAATAAAAGAAGAATATTTCAAGAAATAGGATTTTCCAAGAGGTTCGGGATCCTCTGTCGTAAAGAAAAGAAGTTAAACAAGAAATAGACACAGTTTCAATCCTGACTTGAAACTATTTGTACCCTGTTTAACATTAAACGAACTTATAATACATGAGATTCTTATATGATAAAAATACAAGTAAGTGTCACCTGCCTATAAATCAAACCAAGCAGACAACGTCAAACCAATGTCAGAAAATTTATATATTGTACGACGTCATTCTCACACATTTCAGGTAAAACGTCATTAAGTTTTAGTTATATAAAATTCAGATGATATTATCATCAGAAAAACTAGAGTCTACTATTCATTTCCACAGTCATATCTTTACTTCTACTTTCCAATGGCAGTTCACAGTAGGAGAGTGAGAGTTTATCTGGACTGTCGCCGTGGTAACCAGCCACGTTTTTTGCCTATAAACTTGAGCTGATCAAGCAAAGAACTTAAATTCCTAAAAATGTAATGACTTAACTCTCAGAAATTAAAAGTTATTTTATACAAATAGCATAAATAGACCCGGACGACAAATGTTGGTCTCACTTAATTCTTCTAATTAATAGTCTTTGCTTCTTTTTGGATGACAGACAAATCCTGGATGGCTGTACAACCTCATCCATCATCGTGGAGGAGAACTCTTACAAGCTTTAATGCTGAATAGTTACCTTGATGATAAAAGAGTCACCTTATTTTTCGATAAAGCAAGAAAACAGAAAGGATCTTAATTTACTCTTCAGCCTTTTCTTCGCTTCCGTCGTAAACCTGGAGGTCATCGACTACCCAATCGCCTCGCCCATCACCACCTTTCTGCTTTTTCTTTCTTTTCGGAATCAGTTTACATTGTTCCTTAGCAGCAAATGCAACTTTTTTAACAAGTTTAGTCGTTTTAGAAGTTAGACCAGAAACTTTTCCTTTCTTTGTAGGCAATTCTTCCTTTGAAGAGCCATCACTGCTTCCCTCGGGGGCAAGATGAACTAGACTGCCTTTACTCTTTCTCCTAAAAATTCCGCCTTTTGATGTTTTTTCTGATAGATGGAGGTATCCAGAATCATGCTCGCTGTCTTCGATTTCACTAGGCTCTTCTGTATCCTCCCCACTGACTTGTGTTGATGATGTTGAAGCAGCATCTTGGGACGAACTTTGTCTGATGGCGGCTTTCTTCTTCTCCTTTTTCCTAACACCTTCCCCTTGGAACGAACGAATGATTTCACCTCTTGTTGACTCAAGTTCTGCAAGTGCACTCTCTCGAAAATTGATTACTTCTCGCCTTTCTTCACTTTGTTGACATAACATTGCCTCTGTCACAAAATGAACAGAAATTGAATTTAAATCATCTGATTGATCTACTGTAACTAGTCTTCCAGGACTTGACGTTGCTCCAGCAATAACATCCTCTGGGTTTGAATGAAGCTTCTCCACTCCAACTAGCTGAGCAGTAGCAGGGTGTCCAGGTTGAACTGTTATTTGAGACAGATTGTCTTGACTAGTCTGAAGTAGCCTCCGTTGCGTTGCTGGTGATGGGAGGCCATCATGGGCTACAGATCCGCCTGCCCCGAGAAAGTTGATATTGATCGATATTCCTTCAGTCCTTTTCGTCATTGGATCATCGCTGTATAGTCCTGCAGATCCACTTTCTACTTCTTCTTCTGGTGTTACATCTCTTGCTTGTAGAGACCGTTGAGGCTTTGGTGACGCCCTTGCCGAAACTGGTTCCCCTGGCTGCATATTAATGGAAGGAGGAGACGTAAAGTTGATGTTGATGTTGATGTCCTCGCCTGGACTTTCTCTGTTTTGTGTACGAGTGCTAGAGTACGTGTCATGTAGGCTTTGTTCAGATTCGTAACCTTCTGCGCCACTATCAACAGGAAATAAATCTTTTTGACTTTTTCGCAAAGTACTAGGACTAGAGACGTCAGCTGTGCCTTTATGTCTAGTGGGAGGAGTAAGCTCAGCTAGAGCAGATTCACCCGCTCCAGTGAAATTGATGTTGATAGCCACACCCTCTCCAGGACCGCGAGAGCTAACACTATCCCCTGATCGGTCAGCTTCCCTTTCTGGGTAGCCATCTACAGTTTTATTGCTTTCACTTTCCTTGTTTATTTTTATTTGGAAATTCATTGGAGGGGAAGCTGGTCCCTGTATTGGAACTGCATTATTGTCAGTAGCAATACCAGTCACTTCTGTCATGACGTCATCAACTACCTCTTTACCCTTACGAGGTCCTTGGTATTGAGCTAGTGGTAAGTGTTGTGGCGGTGACAGCTCTTTGCTGGCAATTTCAACCGCCATTTTATCATCTTCCTGACTAACAAGTGCTTCCCCGGTCCCACCAAGCGTAATCATGGTATTCCTATTAACATACAAGGCATCATCGCTGGCATTATCATCTGATTTTATTGTTTCTATTGTTGTTGGTCTATCCGGTTGGCTCTTTTGCTTAGGTTGTCTCCTTTTCATACCCATATCATCAATATCTCCCTCAATTTCCAACCCATCTCTGTCTCTAAAAGTGCTCATACTGGTCCTTTCTTTAGCCAAAGCATGTGTAGGCGTCTGTTCTTTTTCTTGAATAACAACAGGCTCTTTCCCTCCTAATGTAACGGAGGTTTTCAGTTTAATAAGTAAGCGTTGTTCATCACTCTCATTCTGACCGTCACCGGTTTCAGCAACCTGTTGTGATCTATCATCGTCATACCTAACTGCACCTCCTTGATCACTGCTTCTTCTTCTCCTTCCTCCGTGCTCACTCTGTTTACCACTTTCTGCCTTCTCAAACACATCTTTTTGACTTTCTTGTTCTGGTTTTTGGACTGACTCATCTCTTTTCTCCTTTATCAGTGATGAGGTATTATTGGTTCTTTGATCTTCCTTTTTCTCTTCTTTCTGAGACCCTGGTCGCTCCTTTGCAGTGGCACGTGTAGATGTCTGCTCTCTTTCTTGGCTAACCAGAGGCTCTTGCCCGCCTAGAGTGACCGATGTTCTAAGCTCAACTAGTAAGCTTTCTTTTCCGTCACCTGCGTCTGAATCTGATCTTTTCCTTTCAACTGTAGGCCCTAGGTCGACTTCTTTAGTGCTACTCCTTCTCCTTCTCCCACGATTTTCTTCCCTGGACGATTCATCGTCCATGTATTTGTCAACACTTTGCGTTTCTTGACCTGGGATTTTATTTTCCGTAGATAAAGGCATATGAATTTTGTTGCCTCCTTGCAGTTGCTTTTCTTCTTTTTGAACTCCAGGTTGCGGCCTTTCCTTTGTAGAGGTGTGTGTAGGAGTTTCCTGTAGCTCTTGAGTTATTAATGGCTCATTACCACCTAATGTCACCGACGTCTTCAGTTTCGCGACCAAATGCTCTTCGTCATCATCCTTCGGCCGTAAAGCTTTATCTGGCAATGTACGGAAAATTTTCTTTCCGCTGTCTCCCTTTTTCAGAACTTCTTTTCCATCGTCTTCTGATTCCTTCCTATCAGGTCCTATACTTTCATCTCCTTCGCGTAGCGGAGTTACATCGCTCTTTTTACTTTTAATCCCGATTCCCCTCCTACGAAGTGACCCGTAATCATCGTCAAGACTTTCCTGTCTCATATCTTTATATTTTGATATTGGAATGTTAGTTTTGACAGAATCCACTTCAGGTTCTCTCTGTTGCCTCTCTAATTCTGTTTCCAAATCTTCCTTTTCATCCCCTTTATCAAAGCTGGCCTGAATTATATTTATATCATCAAAGACCCAATTTCCTCTACCTTTTAGACCACCAACTTTTCGCCTCCTACGTAATGTATCACTTCCATCATCAATATCATCAGACTTCTTTATGCTGCTTTCTCCTACTTTCACCTCTCTTAAAACACCGTCGACTTCATCTTTAGTAGTTTCTTCCTTGATATCAGGTTGACTTGGTCTTCTTCGTCGTCTATCTTTACTCTCTTCAGAATCGTCCTTGATATCCTTTTTGACACTCAGATCGTCCTTTGGAGGCTCTGATACATCTTTAATAGT
>JAAAKL020000464.1:20574-42038 GCA_010016065.2 Carybdea cf. marsupialis auct. non (Linnaeus, 1758)
CGTCGTCGTGTTTTACTGTCAGCATCAGCAATAGGTGGGGTTGAATCATCAGCTTTGGGATCTACTGATGCTTTATTGGGTTGGTCTTTCGAAGCTTCATCATCTTTGACTTTCACCTCGGTCATTGGTTCCTCTTGAGCAAGTCGACTTCCTCTCCGTCTTCGCCTCTGACCATCATCTATTTCTGGCCACGACGAGTCTTCTGTTTTTTGATCTGCTGGCGTTTTGGCTGGCTCGTCTTTTGAGGCTTTATCGTCTTTTACTTTGACCTCGGCAATTGGATCTTCTTCAGTAGGTCGACTTTCTCTTCGTCGTCGTGTTTTACTGTCAGCATCAGCAATAGGTGGGGTTGAATCATCAGCTTTGGGATCTACTGATGCTTTATTTGGTTGGTCATTCAAAGCTTCATCATCTTTGACTTTCACCTCGGTCATTGGTTCTTCTTGAGCAGGTCGACTTCCTCTCTGCTTTTGTCTCTGACCATCATCTATTTCTGGCCACGACGAGTCTTCCGTTTTCTGATCTGCTGGCGTTTTGGTTCGCTCGTCATTCAAGGCTTTATTATCTTTTACTTTGACCTCAGCAATTGGATCTTCTTCAGTAGGTCGACTTTCTCTTCGTCTACGTGTTTCACTGTCAGCATCAGAAATAAGTGGGGTTGAATCATCAGCTTTGGGATCTACTGATGCTTTATTGGGTTGGTCATTCAAAGCTTCATCATCTTTGACTTTCACCTCGGTCATGGGTTCCTCTTGAGCAAGTTTGCTCCCTCTTCGTCGTGTTTCTCGGTTATCTCTTTGTTGTTGCATATGGATATTTTCGGTTGTGGAAGGATCTGTGGAATCGTCACATGTATGTTTTGGATCTTGTATTTTGTTTTGTTCATTCTTGGTAGGTTGCTTGGTTGAAGTATGTGCCGCTTCTTCCCCGACATGTTTAGCTTTTCTTGACATTTGTGTAGAGTCTGAGGGTAGATCAACTAATGGTTTTTCATCTGGGCATATTTCCTTAGGTTTCTTCCTTACGAGAGATGCTCTCCTTTTCCTTGGTTTGGTTTCATGCTCATCGGATGCGACTTCTGCATTACTTTTTAAGTTTTTATTTCCGTCTGAGTAGCTTTTCTCCTCAATGGCATGTTTTCTCGTCGTCAAGAAGCTGTCTTGGTCTTTTAAAGGTGCCTTCTTGCTTCTGCTTCTAATATTTCCTTCCTCTTCGTCACTGGTCTCAGCTTTAGGTTTTCGTCTCATAATATCCCCATCCTGCGACGAGATAACATCAGCAAGTTGTGTCATATATTTTGAGTCTTCAACATCCTGTGGTATTATCACTTTCAGATCGTCGTAAACCCAGTTACCGCGTCCACCAAGACCATCTCTTTTCTTCTTCCAATGGATACCATCACCATCAAACATCAATGTCAGCTTGTTCATTTCTTTCTTAAGCTCTGATTTCTTTTCTTCAGTTAACATTTCCCATTGAGTTCCAATGTCTACATTTTCAGGGAACGCTTGAGTTGCTTGGCTTTCAGTTGTTGCAATATCATATTGAGATTCCTGATTTGATTGACTAAGAGTATCACATTGTGTCACCTCACTCTTGCGCTCATGTTCTATCAAAAATGAATCATACTGTGTTTCGTTTTCTTTCAACAGAAGCTGCTCACACTGCGTCTGTTGCTCACCTGTGTAGACGACTTCACATTGGGTTTCAACGGCTTTTCCCTCGATATCATACTGACTAGATGTTTCGTGCGTAATTATCTTTTGCTCGTCAATTTCACACTGAGTCTCTTTTACACTTGTCCATGCTTTATCATACTGAGTCTCCGTTTCTTTTAGTGGCACCTCCTCGGATTGAGTCTGCCGTTCATTTGTACAGACTGTCTCACACTGCGTCTCAGCTGCTTGCCCTACAATGTCATACTGGCTACAAGTGTCATGTGTTATCACTTTCTCATCAGTTACTTCACACTGAGTTTCTTTAGCACTTGTTTCATACTCATATTGAACTTCCTTTTCAGTGAATGAAACTAAAGATTCAACTTGAGTATTCACATTTTCTACTTGCACAACATCAGATTGTGTACAAACTGTCTTTCCAGGAATATCGTATTGACTGGAAGTATCTTTCATATCAACTTTTTCTCCTTCAAAGTCACACTGTGTTCCTTTAATACTACTCTCATAATCATGTTGACATTCTTTGTCGCTTACAGAATATGTCAGCTCTGACTGAGTTTCCACATCTTCATGACTAATTATTTCAGATTGGACAGCTGCATGGATTGGATCACACATCTCAGATTGTACTCCCTTGATTACCATTTCCACAGCATCATACTGTGTTTCCTTTCCTACCATTTCATAGTTCTCTGACTGTGTTCCAGTTTGTTCGGTTGTTGTTTTTTCTGATTGTGTCTCTACATTACAGATACCTACATGCTCATACTGAGTTACTTCTTCAACCATAGTAACATAATCCGACTGAGTGCTGCTGTTACTGTATTCTGCTACATCATATTGGGTTTCTTTGTTTTCTATTCCAATAATCTCAAACTGGGTTTCAGCATCATAAGAACTCGTTAGTTCAGATTTGTCTTCTATTTCAGATACCCAGTCAGATTCGGATTGGGTGCTAACCTCGATCTGATACTCAAACTCGATTTGGGTTCCTTTGTTGGTAGAGAATTCCTTTTCCGGTTGACAGCCAGTTTCTGTCGTTTCCGTTACGTCAGACTGTGTACCAGTTAACCTATACTCTTTAATTTCCGACTGACTTGCCCGTGAAACTGAACTTAGAATGTCATACTGCGTCTCGGTGGTTTTAAGATCTGTTAACTCGGACTGGGTTGCATTAGATTTCAATTCAGGCTTCAGTTCCGACTGGGTTTGTTCCTCACGGGTAGACACAGATTCAGACTGTACGCCCTTTTCTTCAGCACAAAACAATTCAAATTGGGTGCTAACTGTGCTTAGGTCAATGGTAGGAAAGGTACCTGCTTGAACGCCACAACTAAGTTGACTAAATACTTCCGACTGTGTCTCCTTTGAGAGGACATTTGCAATGTCAGACTGGGTACAGCTATCAACTTGCTCTGCTTGATAGGATTGCACTTCCTTTTCAAACGTTGCCTCCGCTGATGCTTGCGTCCACTGATTACTAGATTCAACATTGTATTGTATTGCTCTGTGATGTACATCGTCGCCAATCTTCTCAAATTGGCATCCAGTATCTGATGTTTTTGAGACCACAGATTGCACAGAAACGTTCCTACTAGCTGATTCGTATTGTGTCTCAGCATCTAACGAATTTCTAATGATTTCTGACTGTGTGTACGTTTCTCGTAACTCTGCTCTTTCTTCTAAAAGTGTCTGGCCTCCAAAATTCCTGTATCCTTTCACCTCCGATTGTGTTTCCTTATCGTTTGTGTCCATCTGACGCCGCAACCGTTCGATTTCTTTGTTTTGTATCAGCTCACACTGGATATCGGAATCAACACCTGGACTCCTTTCATATGGTATTGCTTCGAATCCCTCTGACTGTATCTGAACACTGAACGATTCAATTTGCTCCGACTGAGCTCCAGTACTGGTCATCCTCATGGCATCAGACTGAGTATATTTCGAGCTCAATGGAGCCTCAGCTTGTACTTCCTTTTGGCTTACTTGCACTATTTTTTCCGAAACCTCGCCAAATGGAGTATCACTTTGAGTTTCCTGATGCTTCCCCTCATGAAGCTGGAGCTGTCTCAACACCGTCTTACCGTCGCCTTGCTTCCGTTTCCAGTATTCTTCATCATCAAGGCTACGGGTTTGCTTATCACTTGCAACTTTTCTTATTTTGATAGGTTGAATAGTTTCCTCCTTTGATTCCACTTTCTGGACAACTGTTACTGAGTGAACACGTCCTTTCGGAGACTCGGGTCTTTGTCTTTCTGCAGGCACTCCAAACTGCAATTGAACTGCCACAGGTTCCTTTCCAGAGGCTTTGGGTGTAAATGTAATCTCCTCAGATTTAAATCCTCCTTCGATAGTTCGTAGTACTGTGTCACTGCCTTCCTTCAGTAACTTCCAATATGCTGCCTCTTTTGAGTCATCATCAGAATAAACCTCTTCATCTGAAATGCTATCTGATCTAATTCGCATTTGTTTCCTGCTTCGCCCACCAGAGCCAGAAAATTGCACATTGATATTGAACTGTGTTTCATCCTCCTCTTTAGGTGGTATAGCAGCAAAGTTCAATGTTTGTAAGTTGCTTTGAATGCACCCTTCATGAACTGCATGGGGAATAACCTTTGGCTCACCGATTCTCTCCTTTAACTTGTCAGTGTTAATGCGCACCACCAGTCCTTTATGCCTAATCTGCTGTACATTGTCATTGGTAACGTCCTCTTCAGGTTCAGACAGTGAGCTGTTTTCACGCTCGCCCTCGGAGCTTTCATCATGGTATTTTCGCTCGCCATAATTTTCTCCGCGATCAAATTTTTTCCAGAATTCTGCTTTCTTGTGAAATCGTTTGTCCTTTTTCACACGTCTTTTAGGTACGAAGGTCTCTTCTTGGCCCTCAAATTTTCCTGCTTTAGACTTTACAGAAATATGTGGTAGTCCTTGATTTCTTGACTCCTCGCCCCCGTACACACCCTGTTCAAAGGAAACAACTCCTTCCGAAATAAGTTCCTCTGGAATTAGATTGCCTCTTGAACTCTCGGACACCAAACTTGAAACTGAATCTTCTGTTAGACTAGATTCATCCAAAATTTCTTTAATTACTTTCCCATGAATAACCATATATCCTGGAACACTTTCGATGTACGTCACTTGCAAACTAGGAATCATTTTTTCGATTAAACTCTTTCTATGAGTATCGTCATGTCTTTCCTCGCTCATCTGAGCCAAATCACGAATAATGTTATCGATCTCACTTCTTTCGTCATCTCCAATGTCTATGTACTCGTCCATTATACTCCCAGGAACTTCGGGAACACCTGTATCAAAGGTCACTTGGTAGGGGTCCATGTAAGACATGCTATCATCGACAGCCAGTTGTCTATTAATAACATAAGTTGTCTCAGCTTCGAGAACTCTTGACGTCGCCTGAGGAATCACGACTTGCTCTGCAGCATGTACATCCTGCTCAGTTTCGGAGGCAAATGGTACCTCCCCTCTCTTATTACCTTGTTCCACTACCCTTGGCTTCTTCGGTGGAACTGGTGGTTTTGTTAGTCCCTTCATAGTAATAACGCCTACTTTCTCAAAAAAGTCTCTCTTGCCTTTCATGTCAACTTCCTCTGGTTCCTTGGCCCCGAACGTGAGGCTAACAGTCGTGCTTGGATCATAGGGTACGACATTTTCTACGGGAACGGATGGATCTCTTCTTGCTGAGGCATCAGATGGATCATACTGTAACTCATCGAGAGTTTCATCAATAGCATCCGCCATCTCTTGTACAATAGTTTGCAGTTTCTTTCCCGCTTTTTCTTGTTTTTCAAGGAAAAACCTTTCCTGAGCAGTCAATTCGGCAGCTGCAGTAGGTACCTGAACTGTTACGATAGGATCTTCTTCAATTCGTACCGTTGGTAGGCTCTTCACCTCAGAACTATCGAATGAGGTTATCTCTTCATAGGGCGTAGCTGATAGTTGTAAGGGCATCAGCTGTACATTTTCATCCTCTGCCAATGACTTGGATGTTGATTGTGTCGTACAGTCTTCTTGAAAAGGTTTCTTAGACTCCGGCTTCGCATTTCCATGTACAGTCGAGGCTGCACTTGTATCTATGTGCTCAGGCATTGGTTTCAGTGACTTCAGTTTAGGGGCTCTTTCTATCATCACCGATTTTAAGGGGGCCAGTTTCGTAACTGTAAGTGGTTGGAGAATTGGTTTCTTTTGGGAGGTGTCCTCACTCTCTGCTATCTCTCTCATAAATTCACTATCTCTATCCAGTTTACCAATAGAGCTGAAACTTTTATGACGAGTTATTTGGCTCTTGTCAGTTTTAAAGAGATCCTCTGTCGATCGACTATTGAGCATTCCAGTAGATGCGAAACTTTTCAAAGATTTTAGACGAGTTTTGCTGATCTTCCCTTGAAAGGGATTTAACGTTTCACTGCCGTCTTCAGGTACATTTAAAGCTCCAGTAGATCCGAATCCTCGTAGTTGTTTCATCCGGGCTGGTTTTTTGAATTGAAGAAGTTTAAGAGGTTGAAGCTTGAAAGGAACCTTCTTGGAAAGATCACTTCCTGCTGATGAGCTTTCTTCAGCCTCTTCCCTTGCATCATCATCATCATTTGTTTTACCTTTAAGAGGTTTGGTAAGTTGAAAAGGCGTTGAAGGTACTATTGCTAATGGCGGCGAGGTAATTCCCTTAATCGCTGGTACCACCTTTGAGGTGTCGCTGATAGAATCCCCGTGTCTGGATTGAGGTGACTGGGTTTCAAAGTCATCTTTGTTGTCGTTTAGTATATCTTTGGATTTCCATCTTCCACTTTCAACGGTTTGTAGCAAGCTCTCTGCTGACTTGCCAGAGACTATACCTGTTTCTAATGCCTCTGTTGATACATAAAGGGGTTTAAAGCCTTTTACAGCAAGCTGTCTTGATTCTGCACCTGTAGAAACCTTCTCACTTATCTGTTCCTTTGACTTTGAGAGTTCTGGTGGTTGTAGAGGGTTAAAGCAAAATTCTCCCTCCTGATTTCGAATGGTAATAGGCTTTGGTAATGGCACTGGAGCCTTTGATGTGTCCTCCGAGTCAGAAGAGCTTGGACTCATAAAAACGGGCAATTGCTTAGATTGGTGGTGGGGTGACATTGGAGGACTGAACGGAGGGGAAGTAGCTTCACTGCCAGATGACGCCTGGTCATCACGCTTTCCTTTTCTCTTAGTTTTCCTCCAAAATTTTGGACTACCACTTCTTGGTGAGCCGCTCTCCGGACTTTTTACCTTCGGGCTTGTAGGAGGACTCTTGGAAACTAGTTAAAAATGAAAAAACAGACAATTCTGTCAATCAATAGACACTTTCAGTACATTTACCAAGAGCCTTTTCTAGACGCTCATCATAAACGTCTTGTAGAAACAATTGGAACCAATTGATTTAGAAAATAAATATAATGGAATAAAAATACCTCTGTAAATATTTTCTAAGATAAAAAGTTAGTTTTTAACAGAGATTATTTATTTTAGTACTTTTAAACTTTTTTCGTCTGACACTTCCCAGAGTACAATGCAGAAGAGAAAAAGCTTTTAAGTGCTAAAATGACTCGCTACTTTGTACAGTTTATTTTGTTCTGTACCATGAAAAGATATGTCAAAGCAGTTACAAAAGTTGAAAGTAAGCTGTGTAGGCTTATTTGTGGGTCAAAATATCCCTCGTGAAAATAAACTTCTCATAAGTTAAACATTGACCTTGCATTTGGCTATTTAAATATGAGCAGCGTGTGGACATGTGGTCTAAAAAGCTTTCGGTCAAACCCACCAATATGGGTTTGATCATTGCGCTGGGAAACTTTGCCAACGTCTCTTTATCATAGTCGCGGACCACACTCAGTCCATGTGACGGAAATTGGGGAGACGGAAACTTAAGAAGCTCGTCGTATTAATAGTACCTGTGTTTGGTTAGCCCAGCTTTGTAACATCCGTGTCCCGCAAGACATGCTTGACGAATACGTAAAGAGCACAAGTGGCTGAGATCTACTCGACTATTTGCACTGTTATTCAACGAGTAGTTCACGCATACGTTGATATCGATATGAGATTCAAATCATATATAAATAAGTGGGGAGGACAGTTATGTCCACCTAAAGGCACAATACACTACACCAACATTATGCTATATAAAACTGCGGAGTACCAATATATGTTTAGATTTGATAACTGACAACAGGTAGTTAAAGAGATTACCAATTCCTTGGGCATGACACCCCTTTCCTAAAATATACATAAATACAAAACAACAATTTTTTAATAAATACGTCAACACTATTCTGCTTGGGGGTGTAAATTCTGAACGGTTTCAAGGTACTACACGTTGACATATTTTCCGTACTATTCTTCACTGCTAAGATGGTTAAAAAAGGTTTTCAAAATTAGTGCTGTCGTTAGTCAAATATGCGTCTTCTCGTCTACCGAGGTCATCGGTCCAATACTAGGCAATAAGACGCTTTAGCAAAATTTAGCGTCCTTTTTTATTTTACTTAGAAATTTAGCTCTTCTTCCAGAAGAGACTTGAATATCGTTAGACAGTATATAATAGATAATATACAAAGGCATCAAAACATTATTTGATTCAAAATTTAGGACATTTTTGTTTCAATTAGCAATTTGATTCTGAAAAAATGGCCATTTCTATTTACGTTTTTGGTCGACTTTCTACCAGACTACAACTTTTCAAATGCAACTATTTAATAGATTTTTCAAATATTTAAACATCAAAATACTGTAATTTGGTGACAGAGATAATAAATGAAAAGTCAGAAATTTTCAAATTTTGCAAATTTTCAATTTACAGGCGCGAAATGGCTGGCAAAAGTTAGGTGAGAAAAGTTGTAAATGGTCTCTCCTTCCAAGTAAAATGGGATTAACCAACACAGATGAGATATTGCTTTATACCAAACCAGTAGGTTCATATAAAGTCCCTCAAAGTCGAAATTTAAATATATATTTTTTTAATTTCATTACAAAAATTGGAGTCTTTTTAAAGCAAGATTAATGAACAATCTACTGTTAATCAGCCTTTAACTATAAGAAGTTTATGAGGCATTAGAGTATAAAACGAATTACCCTTCTAATCGTACTCAGTTAACATTTACAGCTCATCCCCTCTTTTTAATAGTTTTATAATACATGACATAAATTTGATACTCCGTACGACTAAAGCCGGTTGAAAAGTATTGGTTCACTATTTATCCTTAAATATGTGAGCATTCCTAAACAATATGAAAAAAAATACATACTATATGTAGACATTGCTCGGTAAAACGACCCCATAACTGAAAGTTTCTTTAAACCCAAATCTTTAAAAATTAAGCAATACTCATAGGACATGAAATATAAAGAGAACAGATTGAAATTTTAGCCACAGTAAAATAAGTTTGAGGCATCGTAAAAGAATGTGGTTCAGAATATGGTAGCCAGCGCTACACCTTATACTTAAATATGTTTTTGCTGCAAAAGGTCCCGGGTTCAATCCTCTGCAGCACCATATGCATTCATGTTTATTGAGAGAATATGTATGCCATGATTGCCAATGTGTCTGCCTGAGTGGTTACACATGTTAATAGCACTGATGACGTGTCATGTGAAACACACTATCGGAATGTTTTTTGACTGCGACCTTCAGAGGCCTGGTAATAAGCCGGCCTCGGCGTTGTGATTCTAGGTTTGTGAGAATCGTAAATCCACTATTTTAGAAACACTTAAACTAATTGTTTTATAGGATAGAAGGAGCTATTGGAAACATTTTCATTATTCGATCCTTAATATTAAAATCAAATAGTGTAGATTTCCTAATAAAATTATTTCCAAATATCACAAAAAGACGTCTATTTAAACATACCCTGACCCCATCTTGGAATTTTTGATTGCTTCTTGTTATTTTTATCTTGACTGCCTGGAGATGCTGCCTGATTCTCATGATCAGGTTGAGCCACACCAGATCTTTTCATCCCAGAAACCAGATCTTTCTTCTCTACCTCCTGACTGCGAAGGTTTGATGGAGGAGCATACGAAGTGACCTCCATTTGAATAGTAACTGAATCACGAACAGGGAACGTTTTCTCTGTGTGTTCCTGTGCTGAATGCCTTTTAGTGCTGTCCTCTTTCCTTTCTTGTTTCCATAGTTCAGGTTTCTTTACACTTTCAGATTTGACGTTAGTTGCAGCAGATTGATCGAGAGCAACAGGGTCAGCTCTGCGTGCCGTGGGACAAGATTCCTCATCAAACCAAGCCTGCATTATCCAACCACCTTGTTCACCAATAGCTGGACAATCAGTTTTTGCAGCAGAATGAAAATCATTAGTCAGATTTTGCTTCCTGTCCTCAAATTGATTGCTTCTAGCCGCTGTACTGCTCTCCTTCACTGGATTTTCCTCACCACCAATCAATTTCTCTTTATTCCTTCCATCTTGACCACTGGCAACTATACCATGACCCTCTACCGTGGGACCTACCCCTTCAGCATCCGAGCCCATTTTATCCCTATCATTCTGATTAATTCGGTTAACGTTGTCTGCAGATTTCCTGGAAAGTGTCTTGTCACTAGACTCCCTCTCTATACTCAACCCTGCCTCGTAACTTTCTAAGGCTGCGATTGTGTCCCCCATGGAGCAAACCTCATTATCCACCAAACTTTGCCCCTTCCTTTCCATCTGATCTGCAATAGCCCTATCTGTTGCCTCTTCTCTATTTCGTATTTCTTGGTCACCCCAACTTGGTTTCCCTCGTTTGTCCTGACTACTTCTGTTCAAGCCACCTTTACCTTCCATGGCCGTGTTTTCGTATCCGGACAGTCTCTGTGTACTTCGCAAAGCTTTGTCACTTTCCATTGCTGAGGTAACATCACTGCCGCCAGCGACTTCATCGTCGTCCCAACCAGACTCGCTAGTACTAAATGCAGCATTTGGGTCTACTTCAGGATAAACTAGATTAGCATTCCCATGGCCTGAGGGTCCAGCTGAGGCATCGAGACGATAGTTGTCATCATAAGCGGTTCCTTCCGTAGCTCGGAAAAATTGATCTCCAATGTTGATATTTTTAAGTCCGTCTTCCGTATCAGTTGACGTCCTTTTAGCTTCTGTATCAAATATATCAGCCCATGCTAATTCTCCAGCAGTATCTTCAATGAGAGCTTGAAACGAATGTCTCCGAAGTTCCATACTTCGTCTCCTTTGAAGAGAATCTTGTCTTGGCACCTTCGTAGGCGTTGTGGGAAGAACAATGTCTTCCTCAAAAACATCATCATCTTCAAACCTGACAATATCATCCTTCGATCGACGATCCTTAACAAGACGCTCAGTGGATTTGGAACGTTTGACTTCGCTTCCAAGAGCATATTTTATTGCATCTGTTAACTTATCCTCTTCAGTTGGAGAATAAACCTTGTCCCGAACAGCCTTTTTGTATCGTTTCACTTCGTCACTCAACGTTTCTACGCGCAACAGTCTTTTCCGTCTGTCTTCATGTTGCCCAGCACTTTGATATTCAAGAGATTTCAACCTTTGCTCCTCCAAATTTATCTCATGAAGTAACTCATCGATGATATCTTGCTCCGTTTTCTCCTTTGGTGGTGGAAGCTTCCTTTTCCCAAATCCAAACGATTTTGCTTTAGCACCTGGTGGCGACAGTTGGGCAGATGGCTTTTTCCTACGCAATTCATCTTCTGACTCCGGGTCACTTTCCTTACTGAGGTAATTTCCCATCGTAGGAAAAGTGTAAATTTTATATTTAGCTATGGAAACTCATAGTATCTGAAGTAAAAGTCAACATGGAGGCTTTCCTCCACGTTCAGACTTCACATGTTTAAATTAAGTCGGAGAAAACTGAAGATGGTTGAAACAGTATCTGACGTGACCGATATTGCGATTCGTATTCAATGTTAAAAGACGGTTTGAAGGATGAGAAGGACTTAAAATGTTACTATTTTAATTCTGATGCTTAATAGGTGTTGCTCACGCTGTTTGCATCACGGATACAGTTCTTAGCTTCATGTGATGGGTTAAGACGCTTTTCGTCTTCGTGCGAAACAGATTTACGTATTGAAGCTTGACCCAAATGGAAACATCTCCTTGTTATATTTCCGTTTATAAACAGCTCAGAGGACCCATATAAATATAAACGTCAAATTATAGGATGATTCAGCAACAACGAGACCAGACATGCTCGGTAAACAACTGTTTCCCTGAAACAGAAAAGTTACAAAGCATCTTGCAAATAAATGCTGTGAATAGAGTTGTTTCTTCTTCTTTTAATTATTATAACGATATTAAAGGCTGCACGTATTTTATAGCTACTGACACCCAAATTGCAGACCAACAAAATCTAAGGCAGAGAGGTACTGTCTTCATAAAGCAACAATCAAGCAACCAGACGATAAAATTACAAAGCTTAGGTGCATTCTCGTGTAAAAATCTTTGTTTTATACTTTGTTCCTTTATGTTGGATAAGTTCTTTTGGCTTTCAGCTGAAAATTGAAGTTATTTAATCTCTTTCCAGTCTTCTTGTCAGGTATTAAAAACAATGATCGGAATCTCTTTCAATGAAATATGCCTGAAGAAACGCTTTGCAAAATTTCTTAGAAGCTCT
The DNA here is from genome assembly GCA_010016065.2 of Carybdea cf. marsupialis auct. non (Linnaeus, 1758). NCBI lineage: Eukaryota > Metazoa > Cnidaria > Cubozoa > Carybdeida > Carybdeidae > Carybdea > Carybdea cf. marsupialis auct. non (Linnaeus, 1758). Next base: position 32,865 of record JAAAKL020000464.1, read on the forward strand.
TTTCAAAAATAAACGAGTCAAAACCATTTGTTTTGTAATTATTTAGAGATATCGACTTTACCTTTTCAGCTTTCAATTGATCAGGATGGAATTGAATATGAAATTGACGCGTGGAAAGAGGACTTTTCGTTAAATAAACTGCAAATGTTGTTTCAGTGAGCTTTCAATGTTAAAAACAACACCCTCAGAGTACGATAGAACAAGAGAGAGGCTCCCGCTTATTATGAAATACAACTTGTTAATTGAAAAGCAAAAAGTTCTTCTCAAATATGTTTAAATGGAGATGAATAGAGTGGTTTTAAAGAATCTGACGACTTTCTCTCCAAGGTGGTGAAGCTAGTAGGTTGTCATAAAAAATAAAATTGTATAAAAAATAAGTGGCTGGTGTCGATCGAATTACTAGGGAAAAAAATCGGGCAGATTCCATCAGTTTCCCCCCTGTCGGATACCACTTTTTCAAGTGGTCAGGGAGGTAATTTCAGCGAATTTAATTTAAACCTTTTTTAAAATTTTGACTCTAATGAAAAAGGCTGACACCTAGGGCATACAATTTCAACATTATTATTACGTTGACATTTATACATTTATTGAAATGTATGCACAACAGTTTATCAACTGCTGGCGTATCCTCAAGAATTTGGTCTTAAAGAGAAGTCCTCAACATTCAAAACCTTTCCATTTAATTCTACTAAATCCTAGTAAATGCTGTTTAAATCATTCCATCTACGCACAAGTATCCAGTTCTGTTGGAATCCTTCCCAGGCTTTCATTTCACTATCGGCATAAACTTCGCTTTCACTACCCACAGCATTTATACTTCTGCTCCAATATCGTCATATTTTTCGCGTTTTTCCTTCTATTTTTCAACTACATTTATATCAAACTATTATTTTTCAATCATTACTTTTGGATCTGATCTTCTTTCTGATGCGATAATTTAATGGAGAATCTAGATTTGCTTTTGGCACAAATTTTGCAAGCAAAGTCTGGTCAGAAAAGCAAGAAGTACTAAATAATATGCGAAGACTTGGAGAAAGAACTTTCTGTTTATTGATTTAAGTATGAGTGCGATAAGTGGGATGGTAAGTGATACTGAAATATTCCCCATGATGATCAAGGACCTTAATGCTGAGCATGATAATTTCCTTTTATTCATGAGAAGAGTGCGAGAAGAGGTACCCAGTCTCCTTTCTGTAACTGAGATAACCATAAGGCCATAACGACAAGATTATGGTTCACGATGCATCTTGTGGGCCTCCTGCCTTCATGTTGATACATTTTTTATATATTTTTGTTACTGACAGAGTTTTTATACCTATTGACTGTATTGGAAATTTTATAACGGCATCTTTGCCTTTATTTTCTGACTAATACACCTTATCAGCTTTGATGAATCTTAAAATTGTGACTATTAAATACCACATGTTTTGCAACTATATTCTTACACAGACGACAATCCTGTTGGCAAACTCTGCCAGCCATAGCTTATTGAAAGTGCTATAATACGTTTTATACCGTTCAGGACGAAGAGTTTAAAGTAGCTATCAATTTCTGGTAGTAAAACTAGAGGTGGCAAACATGTCGGTTCAAGCCTCCGAACGTTGCGCGAACTACGAAGGAGGGGCATGCATGGAGAGAACTTTCAAAATTATTGCTATCATATTGAATACGGACGAGTGCTTAAAACCTACGTACATGATTCATAATTTAAAAGATATGTGCTTCCTAAGGGGTTCTTGCAATTTCTAACACTTAAACAGTAGAAACGTTTGTGTAACTATTGCTGTGTTCAAGGAAATGAGGAAATACTTTATTGAATACTACATGGCACAAAAATAGCATATCATTATTGGTGGATGAGTTAAAAGAAGGGACGTTTGAAGATTTGAAGATTTAACAAGCTCACTGTGTCACATAAACCATATGTTATACATTTTGCTTTACCTTGCACCAAACACAGACCTATGAATGCTTGCAGATCCTCATTGCCTTTGCATAACATATTTTATGTGCATATTAATTCAAGTAGTTCAACCTTGGGAAGTTATTCACACGTACCACAACAATGCGGGGATTGAAATACTTTGCACATACCAATACCAGTAAGGTATGCTAGAGTAGCATGTAAGGTATGCTAGAGTAGCATGTACGATATACCAATAAAGATATGAGTTCAAAAATATATTATAAGCGATTACTGTACCAGTTCTGAGTAATTGTTTTTCTCTATTATAGATACAAATAAGTAATTACTTAAAAACCAAATAAAGCACAAATTTGTAACGAGTACAGGAACATCCTTCAACAGTCTTGGCAAGCACACATACAAAAAATCTACAGAAAACGTTACTGGTCGATATATCAAGTGCGCTTTTGCAAGTGGGTCAAAAATTTTGAAGCTTTTACAGTCCCTTCTATCACTAGGAAAGGAGATGAAGACGTTTGTTAAGTTTTCCTAAAAGGTCCCAGTTGAATTTTGTACTAAGAAGCGAATTGAATTAGATCCCCCAATTTCTCTATCTAAGTTTTGTGTCGTGAGTCTAACTCCAAATGTATGGAAGCAAACATTTTGCTTTAAAAAAGAGCAAATGTAACGAGCAGTAGTTTCGGTTTATAGAAAAGTACATTTATCGATCATTACATGTTTTAAGTTTAGTCCCGAATTTTCAATCTGTGCTAAGGAGAGATATTTGCGTCCAATGCCACGTGATGGTCTGGTGACTTGACGTGCCCGTCGGATCTTGAAGTACTTATTCATCTCACCTTCATACAACCACGAACATCAATCACGCAACCTTGCTAGCAATCAAAATTAGTAAAAACAATGATATTTACAAACAACTGCAGTGTTAGAAAGATAGTTGCACGTATGAAATGGAATGAAGACATTTGAAAAAAATGGATTTCCTTAACTTCCGTTTGCAAATCAGACGTGTTACCTTTATAATAGGGTACAAGTCAATTGAAAGGAGAGGTAGTAATATCAGTCATTAAAGACGTCCTTAAATAGCTATCTTTAAAGAATTGATGTTGCGAGCCGCGATGTTCTGCCTCTTTTCCAGCATTGCCCCGTCAAGTACGAATAAGCATGTCTGTTCATGCCCTTACTCGGAGTCTCCCGCCTCCCTCCTCCCAATATATAATTTACCTTACTTTAGCCTGTCGTTCGTGATAAACGCAAACGATATGAGTTTGATTTAGAAATCATGACAACCATATATTCCGTAGTGGCTGTAGGAATGTTAAAAGCGAAGACTGTCACCCTTCCAGCACGACTTTGGAGGACTGATTCGCACGACCTTGGAGGATTGATTCGAGCATTGCCATAAAAAAATATGTGCTGGCTTCGTGTCTACATAATATAGTCTCTCTTGCGTTTTGTAATGGCTCAGCCGTAAGGCAGGAAGTTAATCAAAACTTACTAGCAAACGTAGAATTAAGATCAATCAAAATTACTAGGAAGTTGACTCGAACCTGCCCGGAATAAATAAACTCCCTCCCTGACTTTCCTACGTCCCTTGCCCCTGATCAGAGGCCTTACCAAGGTACTGTGTAGCTATAATTCTGTTTTTACATAAAAGTAATACATTTTCTGTTGTTAACACTTCTCATAGCAGCTCGTACATCTGTAATATATGCGCATTAAAAAGGTCCAGTGAACGAAAGTGCTAGTCTTTCAGTTGGAAACTTCTTTGCTAAAGATAAACCTTAAATCAATTTTATATTTTAAATTTGGAGTCAATATAATATGTGTACCGTTCAGTAAGTGTACTCTTTTTGTAAGTTACCCAAGATAAACTATGCGGACAGAAAGTGATGACGTCACAAATCAAAAGTTTTGGAAATAGTATGATTTCACTCTAGATATCTAAAAGCAACCCTGGAATAGGCTGTTTACCTGTTGATATTCCTTGGATTCTTAAGTTAGGAACTATGTTGATGGTGATTCCCAGACACGTGATATTTGATATGTACCAAATGGTGTTTAGTAGTCTCATTGAAAAAGAACGTTGTAACGTGATAATTGTTAGAGTTGATTTGAGTTGTGTTGATGTTGGAGTAGTTGTTGTGATCATTAATATCATATGCGAGTGCTTGCAAGTACGATATTCTGCCTCTTATATTTGGTTCAGTAATCTTCATCATGAATTCAGTATGTAATTCAACTAACCAGCATCAGTTAATGTTCTGTTAGAGAGATTTAAAACTTTCAAAGCTGATATCTCGGTGTTGGGAAAGGGAAACACTTTCAATTTTGGCCATTGATGTTGTCACTAATAGGGCAACATGAAAATTGAGTATTTTTCTATATTTCAAGCATTTTCAAAAGTGTGACGCAACACTTTCCCTCTGCGTTAAGAGCAAACGTTTCTTTATCGAAACAACGGTAGAGGCCTGCCTCAGACATTGGTACATATAATAAGCTCTTGGAACAAAATATTAGTTACGCTGTCTGCGACAGAAGAAAAGACTTCCAAAAAGGCTTTGACGGGGATCTACTACCGTATTTGAACCAAAATTAGCACTTAAGACCCATGGAATAACAATTCCAAAAAACATAAGCACCGGATGGATTATTTGTAAACCTAGCCAAAACTCGGGGTCATTTATCATGAGAATGTCCCGCTCTTTTCATCAAGTGCAAAGATTATCCATGTCTTGACGTAAGAAGAGGTAAAACCAATGGCACTCCCATTTTATTTGACACGAGTTTATATTCTTTTACGACCAAGTTCCTTTTTGTTTAACCAGTTTGAAATCGCCGCTCCAATATGGATTTGCTGTATTATAGTGTACGTGATAGACGTATCTATTTATTTTCTCATTTTTTGGATTACTAATTCCTTTGTAATAAGAGATCCCACAGTCAGCTGCCTGGAACATCCAGTCAAATGAGGTGATCAATCGGGATTCACACACTTTTCTGGAGATTCCAAGCTTTCCCATCTTAATACGTTTTCCATGTTGATGTTCTGAAATGGTTGGATTTGTATGCATTGCATCATTTAAAAAATGAGCACTGAGTAATAGAAGTCCTGATTGACATTTGCAAACTAAAATATGAAACAGAAATTCTTTAGGACAACGGTGATAATAGCTAACGAAGGATGAATATTCGGAGTTACTTGCAACTATGTGAAAGTGCCCCTCCCTCCCCCCTATATAAATGTTTTAGAGTTGAAAATCAAGATACGTGCATTTTTATTTTTATATCAAACACAACGATATCGTAATGGGTTTGTGTAAACCTTATCACATACTCTCTTCTCGAAAGGACAGAGTAAAAGTGTAACTTTCTGTCCCGGGCAGGCAAAATGGTCTTGAAATTGGCCACTTGGGTAATTTTTATTTAGGATATGGTACACCTTGGGAATTATGCGACAAGGTTGTATTGATTGGGTTAATTTCCATTGGATAAGTGTTCATTAGCGATGTGCTCTCTTGGGATATGTCCAACAGGAATGTATTATTCAGGGATTTATTTGTCGGGAATGTGTCTGTCGGGCTTATTACCGCCGAATAAGTGTTCATTGGGAATATATTAATGAGATAAATGTTAACTAAAGATACCTCCAAATGGAAATTGTCCGTCACTAAGGTATTCGTCGAGTGAGTGAACATTGGGCGTATATTCATCGGATTAATGACAATGGGAGTGCCCGCAAAGGATAAGTATTATAAGAAGATCTTTAAGTCAGAGTAAATGTTCTTTTTCTTTGCCATCTGTTTATCATAGAGCCGCCGTGGTCTAGCGGTTAAGGAGTCGGACTTATATGCAGGAGGTTGTGGTTCGAATCCCGCCTAGCCCAATATAAAGACTATCGGTTGAGGAAGGCAATGAGAGACCACCCCTGTAAATGTGCTATCTCTCCAGGACATGGCACGCTCTGGCTGGGCAATAGGCTACGCTCGAAATCAAATATGCCACCAAAAAAATTTCAAAAATATATCATAGATATGATTCCCCTACCCTTTTATATTATTTATTTGATCGACCTCTATGGTGTACTGCGTAACGCATGCGTTCTTCGCAACCGAAAGTTATTCCAAATATCCTTACTTTCTCAACTGTTCAACGGTATTTGCGAGAACCATTGAACAGTTATCAAAGTCTGGATCGACCGCAGTGATTTTTTAAAAAAAGATTCCCTTGTGTCTGTTTATGCTGGCATTCTTTGTCTGCCAAAGACATGTGATAACTACTTTCCTAAGGAAGTACGACAACCACATACTTCCTTTTGAACTAGCCCTTCCTATTATCATCCTATCATGTTAGATCTATTGTCTAATTAACTGCTTTGGGGTTTGCGAAGACAGGACCATAAATAACTGGATTTATGCTGCACTACCGCAACCACCAAACATTTATTGAGGTAGGGGGGGGGTGTAAACCGATTTCCATCCCAAATGGTTTCAATGTTCCAGGGACCTGGCCAGGAAAAGACATAAACTCGGTGGTTAAAAATTTTAAAACACCTTGGAACATATTGGGAGCCTATAGCCCCTTTAGCCCCCCAATCGTTATGAAACTGTGGTGTATGATTTGTCACTTCTATAATGAGTACTACGGCCCCTTCAACTACAATCGTGGTTAAATTAGTTGCTGAAGCCCTCGGTAGGGCTATTTGTGTTTAGTTAAGAAGGCACCGAAAGCTGGAGCATCAGCTCTGACTTGTAAACAAGCATTATGAATGAATTTACATTATCATCAAGATCTTTCAGCTCTAGATGGACATGTATCACGCTAGACGGTGGCATTTGACAATATGGACGTGATCGGCTAACTTCTTCTTTACTTTCTTTCTTTATTCTTAAGATCATGTCAATCACATACTTAACCTAATCAAGACTAGTTGCTTTCTGACATAATCTAGAAATTTTTACTTAAAAACAGATCTGTAGAAAAACAACAGACCAATTATTCTGTAACTACCAGGGAGCCGGTGATTGATATTGTTAATCCGTCCTTTGTAAACGATGTCTGCGTTGAAACTTTACAGAATCGAAAAAGATAAGGAAATCATGAAAATCTTTTGGATCTTACATGCATTTAAAAAAGTCCCATAATGCAGTGAATTACAATCTTTCTATTTCCTCGAGCAAAATGCAGCGTAAGAATTGCTACTTTGGGACCCTTAAGCAAACGTGCTCATTGCATTAAAAAGATTTGATCTATAATCTCTAGATAGGAATAGCATTTCCATATTTTTGTTGCTTCTATGCTAAAAATTACGGCCCAAAATAGCTGAGATTTATCCATAATAGGTTAGGGGCCCATGAGATATCATTTGCGAGCCCATAAGTCTCCATTGATTTCATGTTCTCAACAATTGCCAAACGGAATAAGAATGTTGAGAAATGTTTCTTTTAATTTCGTTACGAGGCACTTTCAAAAGCAGGCCTGATCTTTAAGAAAAGGCAGGTATGGCTAAATATATACAAGATGGACGGTGTTTTTTCCACTAACTTTATATACTCCATAGTAGTATCAATATGCTTCTTCTTGTACTACTATGCTCACTATACTTAGAGATACAATTAGTCGGGTGCAAGTGGCATGGCGAGATTCAAGGTATAGCTTTGAGCAGCAATACAACTTTTGTGTAAGGTCAACTGACGAAATTCTTCATGGTCACAACAAACGGAGACAATTTGTATCAAGAGAATATTTCAGGAGTTGCTGGACACGCTCAGTGTTGCCAGTTCGAGCTAACTGCCAATCGACGAGAATATCGGGACTTATATAACAAGTATTAGTTTGATTGCACCACTGAATTGATATGACGAGTACTGTTAAACTAACTACCAGGAATGTGTGACATTTACAGTATTAAGAAACCCAGTACTCGTGGTTGAGAATAACATTTTACATTGCTCGTCATTTACAGCATGACTGACTCACTTACAATGTCAAGACAACAGAGTCAGAGCAAGACCTGCTATGATGTCAGCGATGGAGATGCCGTACACGTTAATACAAGGCACAATGTAATGCAGACATTGGCTAACATTGAGTAACTAAATTTACGAAGTTAATTATTGTACTATTTCTAAGCAACCGGGTCACGAAGCGCTAGCTTAATAACCAGGAAATAACACGCTGCTCAGATACTCGTTCACACCCCATTTCCTCTAATGGAACCACCCCTGGTTGTACTAGGTCGCCTCTTTATTGCTTTGTAGCGTACAGAACTTAAGAGAAGGACAAATCTCCTTTTGGATAGAAGTTGGTAGAACAAAAACGTATCGATATGTTGTGGTTAACTGGAGGAGCCTGCATGATGTAGCGGTTACAGATATAACCTTCTAGACCAAAGAGATCATGGCTCGGGTCCACTGAAAGATCAACGGCGGTGTCATGAGAGGCGTCGGGTCTTAACCGCTATACATGCTTAAGGAAGCCATAACTGAGTACTTCTCTGGTATCCAGTTTTCCAGTTTAACAGGTTTTTAGTCTATGGAATGCTTTGTCATTTAACTCTGCACTGTTATTGAAAATACGCCATTCTATTACTCTACTTCGGTAATCTTTTAAAGACATGAAAGAACCATGCAAATAGTAGGTCGGTCATGTATATATAGTAATAAGTGTGGCCAGGTATTATCATATATGGCAAAGGTAAAAGAGTGGCACTCTAATATCTTGCAAAGATAGATTCCTTACGCAAAGTAATATGTAATAAGTTTACTACTTCTATTATCTCCTTCCTGACTTTACCACATGCCAACGCCCTACATAATTATATATTGTTTAATATACCAAAGTATAAGCTTAACACGCTTCCTACCTTTTCGCTTCACTACCTTCCCAGGTTTTTCATTCTGTCCCAACTTCTTAAAACTCTTGATGCCCAACTTTTTAAAATAGGAAATTTTAAACTCCTGTTTGGTCTTGTTCGGCCCTCTAACTTTCTTTCCTTGCGTTAAAAGCAAAGGGAGTTTTGATTTTTCATCTTGCGACGACACATCTTCCTTAGAACCGCAAAAATTTTCCGGAGGGAAGAAGCATGTTGTTTTCTCTTTGGTACCCCACACTCTCATTCGGTCCATGATTGACTCACTCAGCTGGGTATGCTACGATAGGTGTGTGAGTAGCACCTGATGAAAAGGAGAATATACAACGATAAAATAAAATATACGAGAAATATTCAGTCGATGTCAGTAAGGATCAAG
>JAAAKL020000465.1:5100-42038 GCA_010016065.2 Carybdea cf. marsupialis auct. non (Linnaeus, 1758)
TTTGTTTAACCCTTTGTATCCGGGCTTGATAAGGGGGCCGGGTTTGCGAACCCCTCCTACATGCGGCCTCAGGTGTTAACCTTTTTTTTTTTTTTGGGTGTTTTGGAAAAGGGGGGGGGGGGGGGGGGGGTAGGTATCCCTTCTTGAGCAAAAGGGTTAGAGAATGAAATAAAGAAGTTTATTATAAAGATACTTTTATTTAAATTCCTAAGAGCGTTTGGGAAAGATGTTGCTGCACCTACGCTTATGATTATGATATAATATTATACTTCCCACAAGTTTATGCATACTTAAGAATGCCACTTTTATGGCAGATTACCACACTTGGAGAAAAAAGTGGAATCCCTCCCACATCAGTTTGACCAGAATCCATAAACTAGGTTTCCAATAGTAACCTGCCTCTGTCATTCCTCTCTTAGAATAGAACAGCAATCAAATGAAGATGTCATTAGGATCCCTACTGAGATTTCAAAGTTTTATATTTGATTTTTTCCAAACTTTTGTAGGGTGGCATGAATTTATATTATTGAACAAGCTGGAGACTTTCGTGCTTCCATGCTTCAATTCCTTAATAGAAGGACAACACTGAATTAGGTTTTCTTGCATACCTTAGGCTACTAAACCCTGAATGTGAAGAACCGCTTTTCATGCAAATGTCTCCCATAAATCAAACATTTTGTACAGGCAGTGGTATTAAAAGGTCTTAGATTAGGTTTAAATACTAATACTCTATCCAGTTCTGGCCATATTGGCTACTTTTTCCTTAGAAATAAAATCCTAAAAAGTTAGAGTGATCACTTAGAAATAGTTGGTTAAGGTTGTAAAGGGCAATTATTAAACTTAAAATAGTTATTTTGATTATGGTAGGCCCTGATTATTTGTGATTCAATCCATTTGCAAAATGTCTCCGCAAATGTTGAAAGTTGAACACTGCATTCATATGTCATGGTACCAATGGATCTTGTCTACTGTGCAAGTTATGACTATGGAGGTTTAAAAAGGAGCAAATGATAGTCATGTGGCTCAAACATTTTAGCTTACCGTTAGAATGTTAGATCAGACAAGCGACTTTTAAGACGCTTGCAGACACAAATTTTCAATATTTTCCTGTATTAATGGCCACAGCATTTCGAAATGTCCCTGTGCCCATACCATCTCTTCATTGAAGTAGTTAAAGGTAACTGTAATAGAATCTACAAAACATGTTTTATTTCCAACGCTGTTGGTTATAGTTGCTCATAAAAAGTTGAAAGATTTTCTGAGTATAGTAACTGCTTGCAATTTTTTTGTCTCGATTCCCTTTTCTAAAAATAGGTAGACTTTATATTTCATTATAATTTTAAGCTGGTTCATAAACGAGAATCGGGCATCGAATGACATCTTCACCACCAAATGTTAACAGATACAGAATTTCCATTTTTCAGGTTAGCTCAAGTCAAGATATGAAGAAATATTACTAAAAGCATAGGGCTCTTTTCAGAAGAAAGCAGACTATCGTGACATAAGGATTCTAAATGATCCCCTCCAACAAACGTGAGGAAAGCTCATGGATATGAGAAATCAAAAGAAAAAACTATGACTCGGGTTTAAAATGGAATAAAACCCATTCTCTGAAATGTTAGCATTTGCATGGGATCTATATAACGATTGTGTTTGGTATTGCCAGTAGTGTCAACCCTTATCAGCCTCCTCTTCTTGAACAGTGACCCAAGCATCTGTTGCCTTAACCACTAATCTTCATCATCCATTTCCGTCCTTTTTCACCAACTTTCTGTCTTCTCAGACTTCTTCTTCCGTACACAATTCCTGTCAGCATGCCTTTCTCTAAATATGAATTCTCTCTAGTATTTTCCTTAGCAGTGTAAATGTGGCCTACTAATCGGCAATTAGGTTCAATGTGATTAAGGACCCAATCATTGGTTTTCTTCTCCAATCGACTAATTCTTAGCCTCCTCCGATAACATCATTGTTTAATGCTTATCAATCTGTTTATGCCTGCCTCTTTTAGGTCATACTATATATACCCATAGCTTACAACAGGTCTTTAGAAGTCAAGCTTTTAATCTAGCACTGCTAATTGACTAATCTTTCCACAATTTTGTTAATGCTACCTCTGCTGTCTTTCCATTCAAATTCCTCTCCTAATTTCCATGCTGTCGTCATATTGATTTCAGAGAGCGCTCCCTAAGTAACAGAACTCATCAATTTTACTATTGCGCATCCAACAGGATGGACTACGCCTTCGTCTGCTACTCCTTTCACTATAGCCATCATTTTTGTTTTTCCGGTATGTAGCATTAAGCCCACGTTTTCACTGACTCTTCTCACATTATTGAAGATAGCTTGCTGTTTCTGTTTACTTCACTAATCAAGAGTACAGTATCACTCTTATCATCACTAGTGTATATTTAGTAGCGCTATCTGTTCTCAGTTATATACAACACTAAACAGAAGTAATAGCAGCACTTACAACTATGAGAAAATCTGTTCAGCAAATCAACTTTTCATCTCATACCTGAAGATTCATTTCTAGACAATAATCATTAGCATTTATAAAAGCATTATCATATATCGCTTTGCCAATGTATTCTTCTGATCCTTTATCTGTTGTTTAAATAATTTTTTATCAATTTTGTTACTTATCTCTACCACAAAACAATTATTATTTGGATGTTTCTTAAAGCAGGAGCCTTCCTATGCCTATAAACTGGGCCCCAAAAGGAACTTAAATATAACTTAGGAAGAGATTTATTCAAAATGCATTCAACATTCTCTACTTATGAAATCACAGTTTGCGCTTGACTAGCTGTTTTACAGATACAAATATTTGCATAGAAGCATAAGAAATGTATTTTAAAATTCCGGATGTAAAGTAACGGTAAATCAGTGATGGCATATTTTCATATGGTATACATATGATAAAAAGAAACTTGATATTCAAATTTGTTCCCTTGACTTGTTTCTGTTAATAAATTAATAAGGTTTTAATAACCATTAGCAGTTAATTCACAGGATATAAGACAGGTTTTCATTTTTCGACTTTATGTAGGCTTAAATACTGCTTAATGAAACTATCAATTCTGATGGTTGTACTCAGTAAGTAACAATCCGCCCATCGAAAATTTTTATGTAAGACCACACCGTTGTATTCTTCCAAATTTCCATCGCACGTGCACTGCAATCTCGTCTATGAACTTTCAATAGTGATATGGGTCCACCAATCTTACCACGATCTCTCCCTTACTCTTTCAGAAGGTATTTTTCTATCAATTAGAGAGTTATCCAAACTCTCTGCCATCAGAAATTGCACATTTTACACGTAATTTTTATATATGCTCTTAATATTTTATGTTACTTTTGTTGTACTTTCTTTTGTTCTTTTTACTTTAATAAATATCTATACGATCTAACAGTTCCCAAACACATTGGTCTTATATGCCCTTGGTACTTATTAGTTCTACTCTATAAAAGACCTGATTTCATGTCAAACTAATATCGAAAGGGTTATCAACTTCGTCATTCCTTACTTAGTTTTGCTTACTAAGATCCGGTTTTAGTAGAGAAGAATGAGTCTCCGAATTGTCTGCTGTGCTCTGCTTCATTGTACCGCCTAATATCTCTCTTCAACTTTTATGCAAGAAATAATTTTGCTCTTTGTGAAATTGTGTAGCTCATTCATTTGCTCAACCCCATGACTTTTGACAGATGAAAGGGGAAAAAAATTACAAATTTCTAGAGTGACGACAGCTCTAATCTCCCCTGCTCATTATTTTTACGTCCATTTTGGGTATTAGCAGGTTTATCTAAATTTGTGATGATCAAACCAAAGACAGTTCAAAGACAAGTTCTTGGTCTTGGAGTCAAAGTAAATACTTGGGAAAATATCAGGAAAGAAGGCGCCGGGAAAAAAAGAAGCTTAGTGGTGAACTGAAAGAGTTGTCGACTTGCATTAAAAGAAGGAAGATCTTAAAAAAAGAATGGGTTACTTTTGGCAGTCAAGTGGATAATAAGAGGGACCAAGTGGCACGAAAGAAGCAAAGAGGGGAGTGCAAGTAAAGGAAGGAGTTTGGATCGAACTTTATTATCAATTGAAAACACCATGGGGTAAAAAGAAACTTTTAAGTTGGCCTTGAGGAGAGAAAAATCAAGAAAGGATACCATTCGTATCAATCATATGAAGAACAATTAACTGAAGTGTTAACATAAAATTGAGCAAAATCATGGAAAAGTTGGAAAATGTACTTCCAAGCGCTCGTAAATGAAGAGGACACAAGAACAGTTACAGGGGAGGGAATGCAGAACAAAGGACTTACCAGAGAAATGCCAAGACATAAAGTTAGGAAAGCAGAACAGAAAATGAAGAATGCCAGGGCCACTGGATCTAATGAAATACCGGTAGAGGCCTGGAAGAGTATGGGTGGAGAGAAAAGAACTGATCAACAAACTGAGCTAATGCAGACTGTTTGGACTGAGGCTACAATTCCGGAAGAGTTGACGGATAGTGATTTAACGACAATATACAAAGAGAAAGGAGATATATATTATTGCAGTAACTATAAAGGCGTCAAACTGTTCTCACATACCATGAAAATCTGGGTAATAGACGAGAGACTGAGAGAAGAAACTACCATTAGAGAGAAGCAGTTTTGAGAAGAAGATATAGAGAAGTATGTGCATCTGGTTCCGGATATGTAAAATAATGTAAAGACAGTTGTCCGAAGCAGTGTGGTTGATACAGAAAAATGTATGGTGAAAGTTGGTTTAAATTAGGGTCGGTACTCAGTCCACATCTATTTGATATGGTTATAGATGCCATTACTAAAGAAGTGAAAGAAAGTCCATCTTGGAGTATGATGTTTGCAGAAAAAAATTGCTCTGTTTTCTGATTCTAGGGAAGAATTAGAAAGAAAGATGGAAGCCTGATGGAAAGTTATGGAGGGAAGGGATCCAAGGGTCAGTGGAGAAAAGAGAGAATACATGGCGTATAATGAAGTAAGCCGTGATAAAATCCCAGTACAATACTACGTTTTGAAAAAGGTAGCCACATTTACTAACTAAGGATCATAACTGAGTGAAGGTGAAGAAGTTGAGGCCGAGATTGAGGAAAGAATAAGGGAAGGATTGTTGAGGTGGTAGAGGGTGACTGATATGTTGTGCGACAAGAGGATCTCAGCATGGAAAAAGGGGAAAGTATATAAGTGGTAGTACAAACAACCATTACTTATGGAGTGGAAACATGCAAAAGCCACATAAGAAGAGGACTGACGTTATAAAAATGCTACGGTGGGAATTTAGGTATACTAGGATGAACAGAAAAACGAATGATTAGATTAGGGAGATCATCAAAGTTATCGAGCTACACAAGAAATTGCAATAGAGGAGGTTAAAGTGGTATGAACATTTGATGAAAATAGATGAAGTGATAAAGTGACCAAGAGAGGCTTTAATGTGAGGTGGAGGGTACAAGAAGGTGTGAAAGTGGGAGGAGATGGTCAAGCTGTGTAGCAACATAGACGGTTTTGAGGAAGAGTGGAGGACAAAATGGAGGACTATATCCAAGAACGGCGACCGAACTTGAAGTGGAAACAAGCCAAGGAAGACGAAGATAAAGATTCAGAACAAGAGGAGGTATTATTGAGCTGTTTTGATTTACCATATCTAGCGAGAAAATATTTGCAGGAATCTAGGACTACGTTTTCTACCTTTTTAAAGAACATTGGAAATTCTCAGTGAAAATATACTTTGTCCCTCTGGTCAAAGTAACACCATGGCCAACAACAAAGATTTTCTACCCTTTGCTTCTAAATCTGAAGCCATTTGTATACATGATTACGCCCTTAATAAGAATTGTTTTAGTTCTCAGCGACATCAATCTTAATACAATGTCTGTTTATTGTATTCAATTGATGGATTGCAGCTATTTTCACATATTGTTTTTAAGGAGGAATTTTGCAAATGGTTGCCAGTCATTTTGTATTTGCTGTCTTATTCCTATCACTCCCTATTTCTTATGAATAAATAAATCTATTATTATATACCAAATACAGCACAGTCCTTTAGATTTATCCAAAACTAGATGGAAATGTCCTATAATAATTTTAATGAAATAGCTTGTGTTGTCAAATATTTACCTGACTCTCTACTTGCACTCCGAACCCAAATTAGTTTAACCAGTTTAGTCAAAGTTCCGATCCAGGTCTTGTTGAAAAAAATGACCTAACTTTGTGTTCAGCTCCAGATCATTCCTATACCCCGAATTACCATAAAGTTACAAATTCCAAATTCCATGGCCTTGCATTACAAACTATTTCCATGAACTTGTGTTTGTTCCATATTTTATATGCAAAATTACAATGAAAGAAATTTGTCTTTATCAAATGTTTACTAAATACCTCAATAAAATTCGAGTATTAGGGAAGGTCTAACTTATTTCATCCAAAGGTAGGATGTGCATTGATGATGCTTGGCGTGTGCTTAGTTTTTTATGCCTTTAAACTAGGTCGTTCTTGACAACAAGGCTAACAAAGACACACAAGAGACAGAGACAAAGAAGTTTCAACCAGAAAGAGAATGCTCAAGAAGTCAGTAGGGCAGTTTCCAGTCATCTACTTTAAGTGTAAAGACAAAATTGTCACTAAAATGTTTGCAAGATAGAGCTAGATGCCTACAGAATTCAAGTATAAACACAAAATTATTAAATGGGAGATAGGAAGTCCTGATTGTTTAAGGTGTACAACCTTAACAACATGAGATAAAAAACGATACACTTTGGGAGTGACAATCGGGAGTAGCGGTTTTTGCAAACAGCTTGATTCGCTGCAATCATGTGTATGAGCTATGCGAGAAATGTCATTACATGTGAGTAAACCATTGCAAGTTGCCTGTGAACCCATCAGTAAATGACTCCATATTGTTTTCTTTGATACAAGAAATGTGCTGCCTCTTTAACATGGCAGTACGATCAAGGCACAGGTTCTTAGGCAAAATACGTTAAAAATTAGCTACATACATAAAATCATAAATTTGTAGTATACATTTTGAGTATTTACCGTGCACTGAAAAGGAAAGTTGTAAAGTATGGCGAAATAACTCATACTACATTAGTGGCGGTGTAGATGATACATGACCAGTATGCCTTAAAATGTGCTTAAACTCTAATTTGAGAACGTAGATTCCAATGCTTGAGTTTTAAAAAAACTGTTAGTTGCATTTTAAAAACCATCAAGGACCTGACTTTAAATTAAATGTGTATCAGTTAGGTTAACTGAAAAAACATGATGGAGTTATTTGCACAAATGGATCAGCTCAACTAACTTTCATCATGCTCTAATTCATGTTTCTCTGTCAACAGGAAAAATTAAATAATGTGCCACAAGCTTTTTATTTCATTATGCAATCACTTGAACGAAGCGATGCCTCAGAATAAAGGGTTTAAAACACAACCATCTCATTTTATTCCAGTATGTATAAAGGCATGAACAAAAATGAACCGAATGTTCTTTTACGTATATCCTTAAGTATGTGTAGATAACTTTCTTATTTTATGCTGGCTCCATAACTCCAAACAGTTTATTGTCAGAATGTTCTTTAATTACGTTAATTGGCAGATAGAAAAGACCAGCTCAATATTTGACTACGTAAGCTTTAAACAAAATGACATAGGAGACCACTTACGATAAAGCAAGATACTTGCAGTATGGCACCAGTTCAAAACTAGATTTTTATGGCATGAAAAGCTAGCGCTGCATCAACGTTTTGGTAAAGTGTGCTTCTTACAGTGCCCATGAGGTTTTTACTGAGTAATAACTCTGCGCTGCGTATAATCATATTTCTTTTATTTTATTTTGAGACATGATTCCTCCGTGATTTCAATTCATTTCTAAAACATACTAAAAAATAACAAAAGTTATTTCACGTTAAAAGTTTTACTGTCTATATATTTGCCTAGTGGTTAACCTTATACGGCCGTGTTTTAAATGCATTTAAATCACTAAGGTGACAACTAGTTCACTTTGAAGTGAATCCAATGCGTTTCAGTTGGACGATACTCTTTTCCTGTCCATCTGCGACTCGAAAATTAAAAAACGTAAGGTAAGGGCGCAATAGTGTCTTTAGGGCTCTTTAAACTGGGCATGCATCTAGACATGTTATAACCATAAATTTTTGAGTTATTGTTATACTTGATCTAATTTACAACTTCTGACAAATAACGCGTCGAAACTAAATATGGAAACACACTGATGCATTCCAGCTAACGACACTAATATACTTTCAATATTTTACATTTAAGTTTGTATAAAGTGTAAAAACATCCTGAATTTTTCGATTTTGAATGATTCAATACCACTCACAACAATTCTATCATAACCAAAATTTTCCCTTCAAGTAAGCAACTGGTATTTATTTGCTGTCAATAAAAACAAATTTTCCTTTCCCTTTATCTTCGAGTCCCGATTCACTCTACCTCCGAGTGCCACATGGAGTAACCTTTTGCCCTCGCGCTTGTTTCTCGCCAACGAGTAATTTTCCCCCCTTTCATACTTCATGGTAGGAATTCCGTGCTAATGATAAAGATTGCACATTGTTTAACCCACTCGCTCTCTGAAAAGTTCATTTGATGCAAAATATTACTTGGATCTAGTATTATATTTCTAAGGTATATCATAGCAGCCATAGAAAACAGATCCAGCTTGGAAATAATTCAACAAGTATAGCTTAGCTGCCTCTCTCCCCACTTACTGTAACCCATCATCACTGCAAGTACGATAACTATGGACAATGTTGGTAAAACCAAGGCATAAAGCCTATCAAGATTACAAAAATATTTGTGAGTGATGATCAGTATTTCCCTTTCTATTTAAGATTCCCACTTTGTGACAGCAGATGATGAATAAAAGGGGGGCTATACTATCATTTGTCTTTTTGCTTTAAAATATGAGTTTGCTGTACAAATCGTATGATTACTTGTTTAGGGAGACGTAAAGAATTGGAATGATTGTGGGTAAGATGACGTATGCCATAGAGAAACATTTCTTTTAAAATCAGTCAGGTGTACTGAATTTCGCTTTTGCATTTCAGGTTTCCTAAGATTTAACTCTACTCCACCTGCGCCTAATTTCTCTGATTACAAATCTTGTCATTCGAAGTCGAGAAGTAAAGCTCAAACAGTAAAGCAGTATATATTCTACAACTTTTTCCCTTATATATTTCAATGAAAATTGATTCCGTTGTATATTTATACGTCTTAAAAATTGTGAATAAATTTACTTTAAATATAATCTCTTGAGCTCGCAGTTCTAACGCTTCGAGTACGTCAAAAGCGCATCTTTTCACTGCTGCCCGAGTATAAGAAACTTAGTGTGATTTTCACTGCATATACTTTTGTAGTGATGTAACTTTTCATATAGCTTTTCGTAACAGTAACAGATATGATCACAGACGTTAAGTAGAAGAAAGTATAGATTCAAGATTTTGTCTAACAATATCCTATGAAACTATTAACATATCACCATAATTCATATAGACATCACTCCAATCAGAGTTTAGTTTATCTACACGATATCCTTCATTTTACAAATTTATAATAAGTTTGAAACTTTTATCGAATTATAAGCTAATAGGCTTTTGAAAAATATTTAACACTTGGAATGTGTAAATATCAGAGGTGCAACTACAAGCACAATAAACGATGTTTGTGCTGCTGTGTCACAGATTATTTAGAAGCTAAGTTGTCATTAGTCCAACCCCTAGATGACGTCCTCACAAATTATTAACATGTGTTGGTCACATTGGATTTATAAAATAGCAGTAAATTACTTTGGCAAATCACTCACGTTCACTGAACCCTCATCACTACCTAGAATATATAACCTGAGTCGTGAACATCATCAACAAAATATTCTCACAAAATCACAAATAATACAAAGCTGAGGAACAACATATTCGCATGCCACTGATAACGTATCAAAATCTATCTGAATGAAATTCTAAAATCAAGGATTAAAGGAATATAATAACAATCGCTTTATCTGCCACTTATAAACCGCAATACTAAAGCTAAAAAGACCGCGACAGGAGAAAACAAGCAAGAGGCAACGATCCTTTTTTTTAGATAACTCTAATAATTATTTCTCGTTTAGGTGAAAAAAACACAACGCTTTTGGCATTAAGGTCAGTTAAAACGTGCTACGTCATTCAGGAAACATTCAGGAATTAAGATAAGTTTCAATTGCAATTTTCATGGTTGTTGTCTCTTCGAGCTTGCACCGGCGTATGTTCTTATGCATTCTAATGCACTCATTTTAAGCAGAAGTTTTATTTTCATATGAAAATGCCGCTTTAATAATCTGGTGAGGATATTTATGTCAAATCATTACCCTACAATCTAAACTAGTATAGAGAAAATCGCCTAGTTAAAATTGTTTTATAATCCAATACACGTGCTTTTAGGTATAAATTTTCTTATTCTCACTAATTTTAATGCTGCAAAAAGCAAAGTTGAGCAATAAAAAAAGGAAAATGGAAGTTTTTACCAATTATATTCATTACTCCCTTACGAGTACACTGCGGGCTAAAAATACCCTCTCTCGGTAGAAATTAGCTTGTTGTCTATCATATAAAATAACGCGAAGTAACTTCTACGCCTTTCAAGTATTTCATACTGTTTATCAATGTAAAGTATTTTAATCAAATAATAAACAGTCGAAAACCTATTCTAGAAATATTCCCATCCAACTTTTGAAAAAGCGATAGTACATTCCTATAGATGATAAAAGGCAGTAAAATGTAAAATTCCATGAGCCAAAACATTGCTATAAAATAATCACTTTCAAACTGTACCTGTGTGCGGATAGCAACGTTACTAAACATACCTATTAAATATTTTTAGTATTCTCTTCTTTTAAAAATTTGTAGAGAAGTGAAGGTGCAAATGTTCTCATGCAATGACATTTCTCTAACGGTTGAATTCTAGTCTTTCAAAAATATCCTTTCTGTAACATTGAATTTAGTGATCAGAATACAGTTTCGATAGTTGCATGAAGTGGGCATTTATGCAAGTACTACTTTGGGTATATTTTGCAAAGTCGTTTGGAATTGGGAGTGCCTAGATAGAATACAGAAGTTGTTCTCGAATGCGGACTGTTGCAATACTTGTGCAATAGTGTTGCTATATAAATATTTACAATCAATACATGTCAGATTTAGGGGATTTTTGCGGTCGGAAATTTGCAAAAACACGGGGAAAAGAAAAGCCAATAGTTCAAACCTCAGCAGTGAAAGCTCTAAGCGTGTGTTCACTTTCAAAGGAGCTTATTGAGCTTAGTCAGAGCAGACAGGTCATGAGAACAAAAAATTGTACTGGTAGGCTAGAGAGGGGGATTCATACCTACCTCTTCCATTCTTTACACAATATTACTTATTAACTTCTAGTAGTTCAGAAAAAAACTTGCATACGTACCTTTCCTTTTTGAACATTGATAAGTACCCAGTCAATTCTGATAATTGGCGACTCGTCAAAGCCAAGCGTATCATCATTCTCGTTTGAGACTGTGCAGTGGATAACAATCAAGTAATCCAAAGAGCACATTTCTTTATGGCACCGTGCTGACAATTTATTGACAAAAGAGACGTCAAAACCCTTCGGTGAAGTTACTTAAATATACTGTATCAACGGGCTGGTCTTTCAGAGAAATCTTTCACTCTACTGTTCATTTGCATGGTAGGTTCATAACATATTAGCACAAAAACACGGAACGTTGCACTGTGATTGGTCAGTTGCACACAATCAATCGCTTTGACTTCCTCATGCCACGTCCGCCGTGAAGCAACCCTATAGCGAAAAAATCAATAATCAGCAGCCTTAAGAAAGTTTTTACTTTTACCGATTTAAAGTCGAAAGATTACCAGATTTAAACCAGAAGCAATTGATAAGAGGCCTAAAGTATGGATCTGCTAAGTTTCTAACATCAGTTTCACATCAATACGTATAGCCACGAGGCAGAGTCGACTACGTGCTTTGTCTAATCCTAGCAGATTTTTTTGCAGAAGGCCAGAGCTTTGTAAGCAATATTGTATAAAGAATTTTGGAACAGGTCGATACTATGACAAGATCTGACTTTCAACATTAGATTGTTCTTACCCTCTCTAGTCCTTGTCATGAAAGAGAAGTCGAAACAAGCTTCAATTAAATGAGTTAGGAACCTCTGATACTGTCAAACATTTTTAAAACACTAAAATAATACGTCAATTTTCTAGATATGCTTCGGCCATTCAACAACAAAATAATATAGATACTTCATTGACATAATAATAACACTTAACTCACATTAATCCCCTGAACTAGCCAGGCTTTGTACTATACTTCATTTCGCTTTTGTGTTAGTTATGGCGACAACAGCAAATACCGAATTCAGAGACAGAACTCGACAACGCTCAAGATCCATGTCATGATATTCCTTGAATGTCGACTTTTTGAAGGCGCAACGATCATTATATCCGTAAAATGAGTAAGTTCCAAAGCGTAGCCCCACCGATGGATTGCTATTGGGTTTGGGCAACAATGCTTATACTTAAAATCAAATTAACGGACAATCACAATATATCAATGCTGCGTTTACTACTGAATCAACTTTTGACTATCACTGTGAACCGTTTACATCAAAAATGGCCCAATGCAAAATAGACTATGTTGGTGTAGGCAATAACTATCCATTCAGCTAATGATAAGATCCGTTCGTTTCAGCTAACAAGGCGTAGATTAGTTTTCCTTCATTTGACAGGACATCAAGACTCTCCAGTGTGATGAATGGAACAGGTTGTATAAACGTTCTGCACACTATTGTTACAGCTGATCATATAAGAGCTTCTCAGGGCTTCAATGGCAGGTATCAATGTTGACAGTATCACTTGCCAAATCAAAGGCATGAGCCTTAGGAAACAATTAACTAGAAGGGAAGGGAAGTAGTCGCGGCCATAAATAACGATCATTTGTAGCAATAGGTGACCGTAAATAAGTCCATGTTTGATTGTACCAACTAAATTAGCGGTTCATAAACAGTAACTTAAGAAGTGTACAATTTAAACCTTTTGTTTTCATTTATTTTTGCCAGTAATAAAAAAAGCCTCACTTAGTGGACTGCTCTTCTTACTCTGCTGCAGTTTGTTTCAGTGAGATGATCTGGATGAAAAAGGAGACGCCACAAACTCATATACTGCGGCTGCAACCTCAATTTTGTTACAGCTGCCTCAATTAGTTATTCTTGGTCATGAGAATGTCGAGCAAGTAGGACATCAACACATCCGCAAGGTACGTTTGGAGCAATCAAAACAGACTGAACACAGGATACAGGATAAAATTATTTTAAGTATAGATGTCTGTTATGCTACTGTTTGTATTGAATATAAGAGTATTGCAATGACCTAGTAAAGGTAGGTAACAGTAAACATGCAGCCGTTGCTAGCAAGGAGTACCTGAATAAGGTTTCTAAGATAACTAATTAGCGAAAGTTTTTCGAGGTCAGATCTTGACCGAAATAAAGACGCGATAAAGAGTTAACTTATGGCTTGCTACAAAGAAACGCTAAGAGAATTTTCGATTTCAACACATAGATATTCGCTTGCAAAATAAATATCAGTAAATTGGCTTATTAACTTTGATATGTTTTATATCTCAAGGTAACGTATAATTGTAAGAGCAATGTACTTCTTGTTTGTTGGTAAATGAGATAACAAAAAGGTAGTGTGTACTGAGTGGAGGTCATACACACATCGATAGCATTGGTATGGTTATCGTTATTGACATTGATTTTCAAAGGCAGCCGCTGATACAGTTTTTCTTGTTTTATAATTTCAAAGACATGCAACGTGTAGTGCAAGATTAGAGTTCGAGAAATGAATAGAACACAATGGATAATTTGAAAAAGGATTAAATATAGGTGAAAGTACTCGTAGATACACGGGATTTCCTGATATCTCAAGAACTAAAAGCTGCTTTAGTTCTCCTCAAAAGTCCCGAGCAGGTCTGTTACAGTTACAAATGTGCCACTCATTAGAATTGTATATGTGCGTCCAACTACAATTCATTACAGAACCTTAATCCGCAACGTATCAATGTCGATGTAACTGTTGAAAACCATCTATCGTAATGAACAATTAGCACTTTACTGAAAAGGGCGTTTACAATATCACCTGACAACCGGTGCCAGTTCCTTATGGACAGCAGACAAAATAGTGACGATCAAATGCTCTTTTTTTCACTATAATCCACGTTAATCCTTCGAAGGAGAATTGTAGTACGTACTGCTGAAAAGGTCACCTGTTTCATGGCCAAGGGTATTTTGCAGAACACCGTTTCAACGCTCGCCTTTACAGAGTGAATTCTAAACCATGGAATGGCTAGAAAAATCTTGCTTAGCCATGCTATGGTCATCGTTTATCATTTCAAAAATCATTCCTATGAAATATAAATTATCCTTGCTGAATACATACATCGGTAATGGCTGGATTAAAACGTATTGCGCAGTTCTTCTCTTTATACTGTCTAAAATCGTTTTCATGTCTGCTAGCAATAGGAGTTTACCAGTTCCAAACTAGATACAGAAATATTCAAGATATATGAAAGGTCAACTGCAACAACTGTGTGGAATAGGAGCCCGTCAACATTAGTCATAACGTATCTGACATTTTCACTTCATGATGCAAGGAGGAAAGGGGGACTGGAGCTACCTAGGAAACTTCACGTGTACCCTTAAAAGTTGAATTGTACTTTTGGAACTTCGATTTTACTTTTTTTTTTGTCGCCAGCTTAATATGTCCTAACGATAAAAGATACTTTATATACTTTTTAATCTTGCGTTTCGAATATCGCTCTATGGTTAAAATAACATGTAAGAGCCCAATTAAACACGGCCGTTTTTCAGAGTAAAATTGTCCGTTTAGTTTATGAATTTAGAGGCAAACAACATCATAATTAGTTTCTTTGTCAACTGTTTTACACAAACAAATTGATTTAAATAATATAGTTTTAAAAAAAGACAGAATTGAAAATAATACAAAATTGTAGTTAAACTTCATGTAGACCAGAGTTTACCTATGGCCTTAGTGTACTAAATATACTTCATGCGTGATAAACTTCATTTAAAACAAAACCGTATTTTACTTTTTTGGTAGTAAATAATACTATTAAAGTAAGGCAGCATTCAATACAGAAGAATAAATAGTCAGAAAGGTAGGTTTGAGCCCCCAAGCCCTCGTCCCCAAACACGAGCTAAATCATGGGAGGAAAAACGGCACAGGATCGACTCTGGAGAATAGTAACATAAATAAAGATATTCTTGATGAAGATGTTTACAAATTGGAGGTAAATTCAAGGACTTCAGTAACCGTTACAACTGGGAATAATTGTTTTTACAATTTATAAGAGGCATGACCCGAGCAAAGTACATTTGTTTAAAATGTGAAGTTTCATAAACAGTACTATCGCACTGCCTTCTTTCTGGCTGTTTGAGACTTGAACTCTGAGGACGGCTCTTGATACTTAGCCGGAGTTAATTTGCTGGTTGTTGTACTATGTGTACTCATCTTTTGATCATGCTC
The DNA here is from genome assembly GCA_010016065.2 of Carybdea cf. marsupialis auct. non (Linnaeus, 1758). Lineage (NCBI taxonomy): Eukaryota > Metazoa > Cnidaria > Cubozoa > Carybdeida > Carybdeidae > Carybdea > Carybdea cf. marsupialis auct. non (Linnaeus, 1758). The sequence goes on from JAAAKL020000465.1 coordinate 20,695, forward strand.
ACACTTCCCCTTTTCTCGATCATATGAGACAGTCAGGTTTTGCAACTTTTAACTCTCTCCAGACTAGGTTATTTTGAGATTCACATGGTCTGGATGAGGGACCTTTCAGGCCCCAAACTACTTTGATCCTAATACCTCTTGGAATATTATATGTTTTATATAAGAAAGCAGGTGTGTTCATTCAACTTTCAACTAAAGAAAAATATGTTTGCATTTTATATTGGAGGTTATGACGTCACACGGAAGTTGCCAAAAGCCTAAACGGTTCGAAAGTCCATTGCTGGAGCAGAAGTTTTTTTGCAAAACGCAAAATGTTTAGGTTTACAAAGTAAAGGATGTATGTCATGTCATATAATGTCACCATAAGCAAATTTTTAACAATTCTGTTTTCGAAAGTCCTAAAGAAATTTGAGAAATAATAAAAAAGTTTAGAATGACTGTGTAGATCGTCCATGAGATGTCAAGGAAAATATAAAGTCACTAGCCTACCAGCCCTCTCCCTCCAACCACCCCCCACCCCACACACCGCTGTCTGGATGGGGTGAGATCGTCTATCATAAGTTTATGTTAATTTTGATACTTAAAGGTGAATTTTTCTCTATATTCAAGATGTTACATCGAAATATATGGGGCAAATATATTATGGTATGGTTGCTATATTCTCTATTATTTGTTCTTGCTATGTGTTGTCAAGGGAGGCGCAACGGGATGGACTGGGATGGACAGATCAACTCCATCTATATTAGAAAACGTTTTTCAGATTATTATTCAGAAAGCTTTAATTCATTTTATCAACCTCAGAACTTGTAATCACAGTTACAGATTTCTCGAGATTTATCATTTCGTCAAAATGAGAATAGAAAAGTTTCTTTTGTTGTGATGATACGGTGCTTGAATTAGCACTATAAACCATTAGCAATAATCGACTACCATTTATTGTATTCTTCCAAGGCGTAGGAGGATAAGTGATGGCATGGAGAGTGATTGCTTTCTTGCAAGTATCATTTAGTATATTTTCACTTTTTATATGAAGTTGTTGGAGCTACATGGAACCTGTGTAAAACGTGGCTTGGACCCTTATTCAATATTCTCCAAAGCACAGCAAAGTACCTGCGGCTGTTTCTCAAAACGCCCTACCTCTATAGCCTCACTATTTATGAAATTTTGACGACCTATAGGGTTAGCATTTGGGTTAGTTCGTGAAATTCAGAAGTACATAAATCAATCTAGTTGCATAACTGGAGTAGGGCGTGGGAAACTGGAAAGTGCCACTATATTGATCTCCTTCATTTTTCTCCCAAATTTTAGTCTCTAAACATTAAACGTTCGATTTTCAAAAAAGGTATTTGGAGCCACTTTTTTTGTTTTCTGTCGGTGGCTGCTTGAAAATACTCGCAGGAAGAATCCGTGCACATTAGTTTAGAACCACGTTCATTGTCTGCTACTGAAAACAAGAACGAATTTTTTTTGTCATATTTTATTGTCAATGACAGAAAAGTTGGATTCATTCCACACAATATATCTAATCTTTGTGTAAGTTTTATGTTTGCTTTGTGTAAAGAGTTGTGTTTGCTGGTGCGTTCTGTTTGCTTAGTTGTGATCTGAGATCACTCAAAGGTGTCTTAGATAATGTCACAAAGACAGCGTATGGTTATACTTGGGAATGGTCTTTCGAGTAACACAGAAAATTGGGGTTTGTTAGAGTTGAGTTTCATCGATTTAAAAACATGTTAAAAATTGTGAACATGGAAGGAATCAGAGCATTAAATATTTAATAACAATTCCATTTAATTGAAGACATTCTTTAGGTTTAGTACATATGTTACTTAGATAAATTTATTGTTGATATTTTTATAATTTTGACATTTCCGGAAAGTTAATAATGAAAACAAATAACAAGAATTCTGACCGAGGCATTTTAATTTTCATAATGTTTGCCGATAGTACTTGACCACATTCTGGCAATACAATAACTGCTATCATGACCTGGTGATGGTGGAGTCGACTCTGAACGGCGAATGCCGAAAATATTTGAGGGTGCATGACTTTAGATGATGAGGTAAATTTTGGGTATTACACAAACCTAGACGCAAAGTTAGTCCATTAACCCATTTACTAGAAAATAGACGTCCATACTGTGAGATATGGAACGTGTTCGAGCGAGTCACGAATCAAGTAAGCTTTTAAATAATGAGTTGTTGTGAGTGCTTTCCGGTTTGAATTCCGGTTTTTGTCACAATAAGTATGGTTTTGACTTGTAGTATAGTCTTTTCTTGAGGCGGGAGAGGGCGACACCTAAGGTAGTGACATTCCATACTTGTTGTTCAGTCATCTGTGCTGCAAGTGTTTTCTTACCATCCTATCACATCAAAGCAAAGCTTGAAATAAATAACTCCACATATTCATCCAGGCGTATGTTACATTTATCGTACCCAGATTTGCAGGGTCGGGGGCTTCTAGGCCTAAGTTTATATATATTTACTAATAACTATGAATGACTTTGCTAATCTATATAAAAGTTTTGACTTTTCCTTAACTTTGTTTAGGATAATGTTTTTTCGCAAAATGTGACGTCAAAGAGTAGCCAAAAAACAACATTAAGTTTCCATCGACAAGAAGACTTAGAAAATCTGCTTTAGGGCCAACTATCGTAAAAACCGTATGTAAAATAAGCCTTGGCACACAATTTTATACTGATTATCTGCCTAAAAAATTGAACTTATTTCAAACTTTAACGGTCAAATCTTAACTAACTGTGGATTGTTGAACGGTGTTAAGCATTTGTCAACAGACGGCAGTGTTGTGGGTTGGGGGGGAGTCATTAATGATTATAAATAAACAGAGTTTTATAAAAATATAATGAAATAAGCTATCTTACTAGTTTTCTTCCTAAGTGACAGATATTGACAATTTCATCAGTATTGATCTAGCTGTGTGACTAATAGGCCACTCAAATTCCTTCCCCAACTCCTAGAAACTCAATACAAACCAGCATTGATACAGTTGAAGACGTATTTCATCATGTTAATATAGTTTAACCTTTCTCTTTAAAGGAACAGTGCTATTATCCATTTTACTCCTCATTTAATCTTGACTTACCTGTTTTTCCTTGACACACAGTGGTTGGAGACTTGAAATATTTATCACACAGGGTTTTAATAGTCTATGGAATAGAAGTGCTGCAATGTATGTTCTAAATTAATAAAAATCTTCAAACTTAATTTCATGTATGCAACACAATTTTCACTGATCTCGCAAACTTATAACTTATTATTTTTAGTAGTCTTTATTTGTGGGCAAACATAAGAGCAAAGAATTATTTAATTCTTGAGAAATGCTTCTTATTATATTTCAAAACAACCACAAAGATATTTTGCCATTTAAGTACCACTGGCATGACACATGGGAAAGAGGGAAAAGCAGTTGGCATCTTTTTAAGAGGGACACAGATATGTCAGAAGAGTTGTATAAATCTGCCATTTTCCTATCCTGTATACTTTAAAAATGGCTTCTGTAAATAATGATATGACTGTAACATAAATAATATCATGTAGAGAGCTTTGCAACATAATGCAAGGGAATACAACCATTGAGACGAATGGTGAAGAACGATGACTTTAAACACTTATACACATAATTCTCTTTTACAACACCTCAACATAGGTCTGTATGCATATTGTTAAGTTACATGGAGATAACTAGATTTGAGGTACGTAGTGATGATTCAAATGTGAAAGTCATATAGATACATTGGTCTTCGTTTACATAACAACTAGTTGAAATTTGGATAGCATGCAACTTTGTAAGTTTTGAGAAACTTCTCTTAAAGTGTGTTCACAGCTTATGGCAACAAATGAGCAGGATAACTCCTTGGGGAGGCACTATAACAGAAAGAGAAGGGTTATTAACAACATTCGACCTTTTAATTCTAGAGGCACAAAACCTTGCTATCAGCAAGTCTTTAAATTTAAAAAAAGGCTCTGGCAACACATCCTTCATCAACTTTGTGGCTTCTGTTTTTACACTGCATCGGTAGACGTCTTCTGTGCCCAACGCCATGGAGGCAGATTGCTGTAAGAATGTTGGAGGATAAAATGATTAAACGTAGACAATTTGACATTCTTTGCGCAAAAAAATGATGGGGATAAAGCAGCTCTTGTTCCCCTTTCCTGAAAAGTGAGAAGGAAGAGTCCCCCCGCCCCCAGACTCTGCACCCATTCTCAACGCTGGTATTATACTAATGTCTCAGTATTTGTGGCAACATAGAGCCTGCATCATATCAAACAGTAAGGTATCTTCATATCTAGAGAAATCAAAATATATTTTAATTTAGTATGTGCAGGAGTGTTCATCAATGTGCAGTGATATGTTGTAATACGCAGCAATTGATGGCAAGCGGCAACAAGTGGCAATAGACAGAAGTGACGCAATCTGCAGTACTGCGGTGAAAAACAGAGATGGGTTTTCTGTAGCCCCTTAACCGATAACGTTTTAATGTTTGTTGCTTTCCAAGTCCTCAGGATAAGTTACGTCTCTTAGCAAGAGCATAGTCAAGACAGACTTACTGTTAAGAAGGAAAGGAAAAGTGTAACATGTTTTTGATTGTTCTTGTCTTTTGTCCATTTCCTGTTAAAACTACTTTTAACAATCCATTGTCTAATTTACAGTCAACGACGAAACAAATTGCTCTGGCCTCCCTATAGCTAAGACTGCTATATGTTCAAATTATGTACATGTGAATCGAATACCTCAATGTCATGCTATGTTTTATTCAGAGCAAACAACATTACCAACTGTAAGTAGAATTTTACGAGAGTAAAATATCAGTTAAATGTTATTTAATCAAAGTTAAATACTCTGTGGAGCGGATGACTGCTGATCATATTCTGGTTGTCTATGATTTCAAAACATTAAATATAAGTAACAAGACAATCTCTGATGTTGAATATCAGGCATAGAGCGGGTTCACAGTAAACACGCCTTTCAAAAATGTTTTTCAAATAATTTTTTTCTAATTTTATCATATTACAAATCTCTTGGAGCTGCAATACGAAGAGTCTTGGCTTAGTTGCATCGAAGTCACTGGTGTATGGGGCCGCGTAGGGTTTGGAAGTCAATGTGTTACGTCTATCGGAGAAAAATCTATCTAGCTACAGCTGTGTTTGTATGATAACTGATTGCCTTTTGTACTAGTTACGTTTTTAGCTACACAATTCTCTCTTTGTGTTATTGTATCTGCTGTCCGCTTATCAACATATGAAAACATATAGTCAGAGTTTACACTATTCTATAGTTGTGAGCCTTCAAAAATTAAGATCGAGGCATGGAGGTGTAAAGTTACCATTATTGAAGAAATTACACGGTATCAAAGAGAAACAAACATCTTTTGCGTTACTGTCATAGATTTATGAAACAGCATCGATATCATGAAATCAGAAGATAATCCTTACCGTCCTAGATTGTACATGGAATTTCCTATATAAAATCATTTTTAAAATAGTACCAGGAAAATTGCCTAAAACAGCGGCATCAGAATTGTACCCACAAGGAAGTTTAAATATCCGGTCCTTCCAGGGTCAATTCACATGGCGAAGAGAGGCTGGCTTACAGATTTTAGTAGAGCTATGTCGATGGAGGATTTGGCGACTATGGAAATGCATCATGTTATCATCTATGGTCGCCTAGCTCAGTTGGTAAAGCGCACGCCACGAATTCGTGGTTCACGGCTTTGAATCCTAGTGACCTATTTTTGACTTCTCTAGTATCTACTTAAACTGATCATTTCAGATTCTTCTCGAAAATACTTGCAAAAATGGACAGCACAATGGGTTGATACTATCAAATCCAGATTCTAAGTTTAACAGATGCTTTCTGTGCTGATAAATTCTTTATTTTTACTCGTAGCATAAGGCATTTGAGCATATAGCCTTGAATTTGGAAGACTATCGTGATTATTATTCCGTAGAGTTTGGGCAGAAAAGCGTGTGTTTGTAAATTACCTAAAGGAGACAAATGTTGTACAAAAAAAATAAGATCAGAATGTATCGCATAATGTTCTTCTATTAATTTACTCTACAGGTACACGTGTCCTACAAAATTTGTGAACCACATAATGAAATCATGTTTTTAATCTGATAAGTACATTCTAAGGGCTTAATGACATTTTTGCAGTGGAAACAAATGTTGGGACTGTTTAAAGTTGCATATATTGCCAATTGTCTGTTTTGCTTTGGAGGGACATATTTTCTGAGGATAAGGGAGGGCGTTTATTTTAAATATTACAATTTGTAAATTAAATTTATTCGGCTAAGGAATCATCAAAAATTGTTATATGATTATTACAATCATTATATACATTTTGAATTTTGTGTAACTGTTAATGAAGAAAGGTGGTGCACTTACCAAAATGAGAGTAACTCAAATGGATTTTTATGTCATTAACTACCGATGATAATCAATGCGCACAATATAGCGAACTGCAAGTCCAACATACATGTTTTTCTTTGAGCTTATTCGCACTGAGTGGGGATTGTATAAACGCCTGATTTATTTAAACGGTGATATCTCCAACAATGCTCAATACTTCTCATGATAATGATTTAACTTCAAATGCCTTTTTGTGATTTGTTTTGTGCCTTTTTTCTCTTGCCTTATATTACCTATAAATTGCAAGTAAGTTAATAACAGAAATTGAATGATTATTGAATAGATACTAAATTAGCTAGTTTATTCAATTCTGCATCTACAAGGAATATTTACAATTCCTAAATACTATAGAACATGCCATGAGATACGTTTTGCAATGGGAGGTTTGACTCGCTCATTGAAACGTAAGTGAATGTAAAAAACAAAAAAATATTGAAAGGTGGAAAATGGGGTTTGAATGTAATGACGTCATAAGCATAATTCATTTTGATATAAAAAGTTATCATAAACAAATTTTTACAGATAAAAAGAGTGGTTAATGGCGTCTTATTGGCAGCTTACACGAACTACGTGTAAATGACAATGTTTCAGCAGTAATTAGATTTGCAGACTACATAAACTGAAGAACTTTCAGAAACTGAGACTGTCAATTCTAAAACTATAAACCACATACCAGAAATGGGGTCTCAAAATTATCGATGGACCAATATGTAAATAAATTTGTGAAGAATCAAGTTGGGAGATCTACACTGAAGGCGAAGCTGTACAAAAAGCTTTGAACGCTTTATTCCTTTGGCCAGTTTCCAAAACTCCTCAAATGTTGTAGCAAAAAGAATCTATTTAGCAGTCACAGCATTTTGAAGATTATAAGATAGTATATGGAATAGACAAAACATCGAAAGTGGCAAAGTACGTTATACAAGGGTTTGAAACTCCCTATTTTAATACATGCTTCTAAAACATAGACACGGAAAGTAGAGAAACTTAAATGTTTTGGAAAATGACTGCTCAGGAAGTACGCCTGAGAAATGTTACAAGGACCGCACCAATATTTGCAGTAGGGTAACATTGCTTCCTTATGGTCAACACAGATAATCTTCTAGCTTTGAAGGCATGGTCGGCCTGCACTGTAAATTCGCAAATAACTTAAAACTTCTCACTTTCTACTACAGCTTCTAATTTATGCTTATTCAAACCATCGAAATATAGGACAGAGGAGAGGAGACAAGAGGTTGAGCAGGCCTGTCTTTACAAGTAATCTCTAATACAAATATACAGTTTCCGATTCTGAAGTTATTAAATCGTTTAATGTTAGATAGCAATGTTAAATACGTAGTAGCCACGTTGAATTCGTGCAGCGTAAATGAATTGAAGCCACGTTGTAATGGGAAGAATAGACGAAGTATGAAGTAGTCAAGTTAATAGAGAATATTACAAAAGAAGAAATGTCAAGAAAAACAGTAGTCCTCATTGTGTAGTATAAAAAGCGTATCTTGGACATCTTCGCTCCAGTGGGCGATATTTATTGTCCATCAAAAGAGAACATATAAAAGTTTAAGAGTGACTTCTTCCTTTGAACTAGTAATATATGGGGTTTGCAAACATCAATATCGAAGGGAACGTTTCCCAGTGGCCACTGTGGCTTCCTGTTTTGTACATATAGCTATTTATGTACTTTAATTATTACAATGATTTGTTGAATATAATATATTCACCAACTATTGCAATTAAATTGCTTCAAATATATTCTTATCAACAAATTCCTAGACTACATATCTTTTTTTGTGTTGTTATGATGAATTGCTTACAAGAAGATTTGGGGAGTTTTGAGAGCGCTCTGTAAACAAAAATAGAACAGGACAAATTTTGTAAATTTCTTTCCAGATTTGATTAATGTAGTATATTGAGTAAGACAGACCCTAATCTTCCATACGATGTTTTCATAGATAAAAATGACAGGCTATAAGAAACCTGGTTTCAACTATAGATTGTAAAAAGAAGTGTATAAATTCCACAAGAGAAAGAAGGACATAATATTTATTGTGTTTGTACGAAAATAGACTTCAAATGTCTTTCTCCCTAAGTTTGTGTCTCAGTGTGGCTTTAAAATTTTAGGACCTTATTATTGGTAAATGAAAGAAACTTTAAAATGGAGAATAGCTGCACAATGTGATTCCGACCCCTAGAAATCTTTTTGATAAGAACCTAGAATATGAGCTGGTTCTTAAAGCGACTTTACATTCAATCTGAAGAATTGATCTCCTTTGGTCAATCCTATGAATTATTGATACTTTAAGTTATCAATTTCGAACCACACCTTCCTCTGCCACTTTTGACACAACCACTCTTCTCTTGTCATCTGTCGAAATTCTTTTAAACTGTTCGGTTGCCTCCATTTCTTCGCCAAGGCATCCGATTAGTTTTGGAACATTTTCCACTTTATACCCGATTTTTCTCTTTTGAATGTGTCGAAAGTGAACATGCTAGTTTTCTTTGCAATTTGTCTCTTCATTTTTGTTCGATAGTATTGCATTTAGAATGCCATGTCAACAATCCAGGTCCTGTTCCTATCATTGTCTTCTAATACCAAATCTGTCTTCTTGTTGCTGCAGTCCTTTATAAGGAGTATTTCATTACCAAAGACATCCCCCTTGTGAATGAACTCTCTCCATTCATAGATATGTTGATTGTCTTACGTTTTATAGCTATTATAGTTCTCGTAGTCCCAGCTCTGCTTCTCTTCATGTCAAATGCTCTCCTTTTTTAAAAGATATTTTTCAACCAGTTTCATATACATTATCTTTAATTTAACAATATATTAAATAATCCTGACTTTTCTTTCTTGGTAAAAAACACTTATCTTCTACAAGTTTCTTCATACATTAGTCTTAGTATTAATTTTCATCTCTGGCCTGTTTCCCATGTTAAAATTTTCAAGTAGTATTTTCTCGACTATGCCTTCTATAATGTATAATGTATTTGTTATCCTTATAAGCATTTATAATATACCAATTATTAAATGCCAATTTCAATGTATTCACCTTCGTCTCACGCAAGTAACTTAAAAATTTCATTTTGCTCTGCAACAAAGACTACTGCATTTCTTTTAAAATGCTCAATCCCTCTCCATTAAAAATATTTGCCTTTTCATACACTAATTTCACACAATTGGGGCACTATACCAAGTATATAAGCAAGATTTCCACCAGAGACGTCTACGACGGCGTTCAAGGAAAAGATTGACTGATATGATCAGACAAGACACCGGATTGCCACTTGCTACGGCTGAACGAAATTCTGAAAACTGTCCTAGGTGGCGAAGACGTGTACATGAAAGAGCAAGAGGCCAAAAGAAAGGCCTGAGCATTGAAGTCAAGTAAGTTAAGTACAGACCGAGCATGAGCCAAATGTAATGAGCTAATAACAGTGCTCATTAATAGCAAAATCAACATGCCAACTCGGCGAAAATTGTTGGAAAATTGTGTCCGATCGAGATTAACGTATGGGACACAAGCATGCTATCCCAACCTACAACAATTATAAAAAATAGAAGTATGCTGGTATGAATGCATGAGAAGTGAAAGGAAGATGGAGGCTAAAACATGTCCGCAAAAGTAATGATACTGATAAGGTTGAGGAGGCAGATTACAGCTTTGTGTACTGTAATGAATAAATACAGAAGATTGTTGGAGCATAATATGAAACTAGCTATGTCAATGCCCAATACTTAAAATATATATTCCCATGTATTTAGAGCGCAAAACAATGCAATCACAAAGAGAATGATGTTTTTCAAAGCTACAAAACCAAACCGAGATCCATGGGTTAAAATTACAAAGATACTTGGAGTGGAATACATAAATCAAGCAAAGCGTGCATCACAATCAAAGAAGGAGTTCGTCCAGTTGGTGATGGCACAGTATATCGATGGAGGATCTCGCAGGAACAGGAAGAAACACAATAAAAAATCATTACTAAAATACACGCCTACAAACTAAAATCACCATATATTATAAAAAACACAGAATATTGAAGATGAAAAATTTTTTTGGAGAATTAAAGGCGCGATTTAAAACAATTTACGTTACAGATTAGAACATAAGTCCGATTGGTGGATTGCCGAAAAACGCTAGTCATGTAGAACAATGGAACAATAGATCTCCTTTACCAAGTCACGAGATTTCAAACACGCTTTCAACGGAATACTGTCAGTTTCAAGAAATGCTGAATTTTGGTGTCTTGGGACATAAGGCTGCATTGGAGTATTTGATGACTGAATTGCGTCATAAATTAGGGCCACCAATCTTTGCCGACCTTATTAATATTAAAGTCTCTTTTCATTAGCTTTAGTGGGCACAATTCTAATTTTTATTTTTTTATTTTTTTAATTACACTTTGTTAATACCGTCCTTTGTTTGATCTTCGCTCCTTATCTGGCAATTTCTTTCATTGCCAATAAATGTCTCTTTCATTATCTCTTTCATTCCCCCTGCTAATGAACAGTTCCCTGTGCCTTATCTAGATTAGTTCTGACTTAAGCAGAGGTATTCATGAGTCCGTCTTCTATTAAACATACAAAGTATTTTTATTTTCTTTCATTTATGATGACATCAGCATTTATTTTAGCTGACGTTACCACTGTTCCTGTTGTCTTCCATGTAAAGTAGATAGTAACGTAGATAACCATGTTCTAATGACACACGCTATTGTATTTTCTTCGTGTAGGATAGGCATGGACTACTGAAATACTTTTTCTTGGAAAAAAACTAGTATACAGCTAGCTAGCTAGCTACAAATAATTTTATTGATATTTTGATAGTTTCGACAGTGTGTATTTAGCATGGTACTTGTCAACTTCCGGCCGACTTTGCTGTGACGTCATCGCCTCCATTTCCCAAATAGAGTTGATCAACGCCCTTTGTAAAATGGGTTAGAACTGGTGGTCTCTTTGATGTTATTGGATGTAGTTTGGTTTCCGTCTTATGCACAGGTTTGTGCCTCATGTACCATTAAGGTAGGAAATAGATGAAAAGCTGCCACCGAACTCTTCCAACGTATTGAAACCAAAGATATTTATTAAAAATTGAAAATGTTATTATCAGCCCATACTTGAAAGAAAGTTACGCTTAAAGAAAGATCAGCAGATGTTGTGTCTCTTAAAATGTCTTTGATTATATTGATCATTCACTAACGCCAGTAGTTCTTAACTAGCACAATGGTTTAAATACTAAGACGTGGGTAGTATAAACTTTGCAAAGCAGCCTCTTTACCCCTCTTACCTGAGGTAACTTTTACATTGAATTTGCACAATTTAGAGCAGAGGTATGACAGAAAACGTTTTTAGTACTTCCCAAGTTTAATTTATTCGATTTATTCATTCATTTAATTCCATGTGATAAAATGTTTAGCTTGGTAGTTCTTTCTTTAGAACAGTAAGGCCTCAACACTGGTGCCTGTTTACAAGGGACGCAGGAACACGAGATCTTAATTGAAGTAAATGCATTCAGTACATTGTGCATCTCTAATGGTATGGCTTTCCACAAAGAGAAATGCAGCAGTTTTGAAAATATTATTCTGAAACCCTTCCTGTACATTTGTTACCAACTTTCTTGACCAGAAATAGTGTGTTCCCAGTCCGTGCCATACAGCGTAGCCTAAATTGCATCAGTAGATGATTTCATTTCTTTTCACTTTGAACTATAAAGAGATCCTTAGTGATATAATTAAGGCAATCATTAAAATGTATATATTTCTCCTCCTCAAATAATATTTCCCGTAAGATATTGTTATGACATGGCTAAAACATTTTTTCACACAATTTTCGTTATTCCTTACGCTGCTGGCTTGAAATTCCAGCCTGTAGTTTACTTTATAATGCCCTCTTAGAAATATATAAGTTTATTTCAATTTTTAATTCGTTTGTTTTTTTTAAGTATTTCAATTTTTAATTCGTAGATATCTCACTAGGTTTTTTTTTCACTGTCAAATGATAATGTGCAAGATATTGAATGCTTAGGTTATTATTTTAATCAAATTTTAGAGCCTTTTTCAGCTCATGCGTGTCTATGTCGACTTTATCTGTTTAAATATAGATACATATAAACACATGTATCAATAAGATCTTTTAGACGCAATTTTCCATAATTTGATTGTTTAAAAAATAGGCATTAATTAGTATGGATGTAAAGTAATCAAGTAAGTGTATTATCAGTTCTATTCCTTATACTAAAAGTAAAATAAAACATACTAAGCGAATTTTTTGTAAACAATGCCTGTACGAAACTCTCCAAACTTGAAAACTCGTGTCCAATCAACTTCCTGTCCACATCTTCACCTTCATCCGGAAGGCGCTAATCCTCGCACGTCACTTGAACACTAACTTAAAGACGTACGTGTACATTTCTACAAGCTACATGATCTTTGCAAAGTGAAGAGCCAAACACGATTTCACTTCTTGTTGAATTGTACAATTTCAGCACTTCAGATTCACTATTTAACACCAACGACACAATATTCTCTTAAACACCATTTTGTACTGTCTCTCTGAAAAATATGTTTCATTTAGGTATTCCTAAAATCACTGATCCAAGCAAACTTTATGACCGAGCGCAGCTGTAATCTCCAATGAAGAAAAAATTCAGTTGCGTTGATTCCACTTGATGTATGTTTTGATACTAGTTTTACAGACATCAAGGACGTAAGAAAGAATTAGATTCTCGGACTTTGAAAATGACCTCGTTAAGTCCGACAATGAAATCTTCATTGATAACATTGGAAGTCTGTACTCGAGGAGTTATGAATAAGGATGCATTTGATAAAACTAATACATGACGATGAAGTCGAAAATGTTTTGATGCACAAACTGTTTGGAAGTAGCCATAAAATTACACGTCCCGTCCCAAGGCTTTTGTAGTTCATACAATTAATGGCTAGGTTTATGCTGAGCTTTGGTCTTTGGCTTTTTGTTGTTAAATTTTGTGAGTCTAGTATTTTCTGAAAAAAACTGTACACCTAATAGTCCTGTCCTATGTACCTTCTTATGAGAAAATAATAGTAATGCTATCCGGATGTATGACGATCCAATAAAAGGCATTGGGCCAAATTCGATGAAAACGGTAATTAAGTCCATAAGGGATATTATTGTCCAGCATTCAATACCTTCAAGAACTCGTTATGAAGTCCAAAAATTAAATCAAGAGCATAACTCATTCCTTTGAACTTTGTGCAGCTCTCACACACAAAACTTGTTGAGTTGAGCTTATGGTATGGACATAACGTAGATCACCAGAAACTGTTATTGGACGGCTATTCTTTAAGAAGGCGGTGTTTGTAAAGAGGTACGCGATGAAGTTGTGTTTTTTGCCTTTGTATGTTATTCTGTATTGTAATTTTGATACAATAAATAGTTCATTGTACTCTTATTGTGGTAAAGGTCACCACAATAAAGTGTGCCTGTATACTAAAATTAGGGTGTTCACTCAGCTCGTAATGCGAGTAAACTTATTTCTAATAGTAAAGATGAGAAAAACGTAAACTGTTTTGATACAGCGATATTCAAATACATAAACAGCTTTTCATTACACTGTATATCTTGAATATTGGTAAAATGACTTGGAGGTAATTTGAACATGAAGAAACTTCCACTTATACGGATGGTTACGAAAGACGAGCTTCTTCAAATCTTCTCAAAAATAAGTAAAGAGCACTGTGTTGATCATCGGAGGAAGAACTGGCTGACCTACAGTTAGGTGGAATATCTGATCCAACAAAGATCTTTCTATCATCACGAGTTTGTAAACTTTTTTAATAAAACAGAAAAATGGCATACAATCACACGAGATAAAATTTAATATAGCAAACATTCTCTGAACACCCTCTTGATTTTGAATGGCGACGCAATTTGCATTACAACCAGCAAATGCATGTCGAAACAGTAGTGATAAAATTGGAGGTAAACGAGTGCAAGTCAATGGTGAAAGTTATGACAATGATTCACAGAGAGACTAGACTGTTTGCTTTATTAGAAATTCACAATCCACTATATCAGTTTCAAAAGGTTTATGGAGTTGTCAATTGTTCTTCATAGAAAACTGGTAGAGAGCACAGTGGTATTGGAAAACAAGAAGAGCGATGTATTGATGCTGAAAGATTTAAAATGCGTCGCCATAGGATTACTTTTCCAGAACGTAAATGGAAGCGATAGGAATTCTAAGCGCTAGCTTTCAAAGATCGGCAGAGAATTTAGCCTTTCATTGGCAGAGGCGAAAAATGTTTTTAGAGGAAGGCAAACAAGAAAAAAGAACAACGTTCACATAGGTAGTAAACTATCTAATTCTAAGCTACGAAATAAATTAAACAAACCAAAAGAGAAGCATTTCTATTTGTTTTGAGGAGGAGAGACTCTCTATTGCTCATTGTGGGTAGAGGGTCTTACATACAAAACACTATTTCAATGTCTTATGTCGAGTAGCTATCAATTAATGCAACCACATTTCCTCTCTCTCTCTTTCTTTCATGAAAATCCTTGCTCGTCGACAGTTTCAGGGCAACTCATTTAAGTCAGGATCTAATGTTATGTCACGTTTCAGTCCAAAATAATTTTTCTTGTATCATAATGGTCAACATCATTTTACTATATTCATTTTCTGTTTTGTTTCCTGAATACTAACTACTGGCATACTGACCAATTTTTGCCCGAAAAAATGGGTTTGCACTACAAACTATTTAGAAACACTCACAACCTTGATGCTCTAACAGAGGGTAGGAGATCGGACCTTCCAAAAAATATCAGGGTAGAAAGAGCACATATTCAGTATGGGAAATGAATACAACGAAAAACGCATTAACAGTTTCAAGAAATTATGCCTTAATAAAACAATATACATATAAATAAAAACCAATGTACTAATGAACCATAGATTAAAATGTAACGAACAGTTTGAAATTCTATTTACTGCTTTCTCGTGCACTCTGTTTATGAGAAACTCATGAGAAACCAATGCCCACTGACTAAGTGAAAAGATCGCACATAAAAAATTGTAGAGAAGATGAAACTCATATACTTTTCTCTGTGACATTTGTTCGCCAGGGTAGGTGGAATACTAAAGCAAGAGCTCATAGGGCAGGCGGCTCCCTACCTCGCCTACCCTCAGTGACGTGCTTGTTTAGAAAACGACAGAGGTTATTAATCTATCGACTCCTAATCAGATAACATTGCAATAATTAATTATTTAGTAATATTAAATTCCTGTATAATTCTCAAGCATATTTTTTCCCTTTAATCATTTGCACAATGTCGGAGGAATTGGTGGTTTGCACAAAGTATTTTAGCGACTACACTAAGTCTCAGCCCCTCCAGTTCTCTTGTGTTGTTGCCAGCTGCTACTGTTTTTGAAGGGCACTAATAATACATCTTCCAATATCCACTTAAATGTTCAATTAAGTAGGGCAAATAGCACAAGCTAGCTTAAAATCTTTATTTATGTTTTACTACGTAAAATATCTTTCAAACAAAAGTTACAGCAGTCAATATTAAATTCATGGATTAAATTCTGTGCTCAGATTTATCAGCTTTAGCAAGATGCACAGGCTATACGTATGAATATGCCATGTATCATTCAAAACACGTAAAGTATATAACCTTCATTTATCAAGTCAAAATCAGTTTCTTAATAGACTTAGAAAAAGGGGTTTGCTCCAGAACTGCCAATTTATTTCGACTTTGTGTGTTAATAGACTTTGCTTTAATAGCGTTTCCAATCTTTGCACCCTTTTTCAAAGATTTATCTATTTTGGTCAACTGTTTTGATAACTCAAAAGTGCTTCAGCCATCTTCGCTGGTGTTCTGGGTGATAGCGTGAGATTCCATTGCAAACCAGAATACTAAAACTAAGTTGTTTTACTGCCCAAATGTCAGCATAAAATATAAGATGTGCATAACGTTATAAAGCTGTCAGGTCCCATTTGACATTCAGCATCAAACAGAGTGAGAAGAGAAGTCACAGTTTTGACCACTTTTCCTCAATTGTTTGTAGAAATGTCGACATACGTCTTTTTTAAACGTATTTCTAAGACGTTAAGGAATTTTCTAAGATTAGAAAGAAATAACTCTCTACGAAATCTATACACCTGCAAATTTACTCCTTATAACCGATACTGAAACGTTGTCTTTGCCAACATTACTATTATAAAGAAGGCTTCTATACTTCTATACCAGCGTCTTTAGATATCATCATGCTCCGTAAAGCTAAATTTGAACGTCTTGGCTGTATCTACTTACTACACCAGGGTCGATCAAACATCAGCAATAAGTTGAAAAAAACTACTGAACCAGATATTAAAATGATTTATAATTTAACTGAGGATAAATTCAATACGACCACTTCCAAAGTAGGAGAAGCGGTTACTAAATAAATCGAAAAGGCCAATGACTGACTGAGTAACAACAATTGTTGCCTTACAAGGATTCATCGTTATGGCATACTTCAGTGCTGTACCTCAAGGTGCGCTTAGCTTGATGATATAAAGATTTGTGTCATCTCCTTAAAATATCAATAGTTTGACCTTCCGATAACTTAATAACATCTTTAAACTCTTAAAAATTTTTTTAGGTACTTAAATATTCTCTCTCAACTCCATCTACGGATAAAATCAGATAGCAACTAATGTTCAGACTGTCTCTATGCTCTTCAACACGTAGTATGTAGATGCTACTTACATTCAACGAGATGACTATAACTGGAGACATGATTAAATCCTTACAATCATATCAGATTTCCTTTCCTCTTCGAATACTCCCCTTGACATTCTAGGAGAAGTCATAGGCTATCAATCTCCTTGCATTCTTACAGGACGTGATCTTCGACAAATTTGTTATTCCGATGGTTTGAGTCATTATACATAATGGAGCTAACAGTTGGATTCTAAACTAATACAAAGTAACTATAATAGGGAAAAGGTGAAATATGAATAATTATGTGAAGACTTGAAAATGCAATTTGAAAAAGTCTATTATGTAAATTTAAACACAAGTTTAATCATCGGAACGACGAAACAAACTAAATCATATCTTACAATAATAAGATATTTGGATATCTGCAATAAGGATTCTCATCTATTTATGGATTGATCTTATATTTGTAAAGAAATTGTGACTAGTCAGATCCGGAGCTTCTTGCGTGGTAAAAACTTATACATTGAAAATTCAATTATGCCTCTTTAGTGAGCAATGGATGGTATAACATACGAAAAACTACCTATGTAAAGTTTCAAAAACTATTTTTCTATACTTCATTGCTAAACAGATTGTAATGTTAGTTCTGAAGATAACGGATCTTTGTTTGCTTACTTATGGCAAATTGATTTGGTCCACTACAAACGTTTTGGCGTAATTGTAGGATTTTTTAAACAAAAATCTAATAATTTCGCATTCAAATTGCTAGCAAGACAGCAAAAGCTATAAATACACAAAGAAATTATTTATAAAGCCTGGGATGGTAGATCGTCGAGAATAGAATTGAAACATAAAATAATTGTTAAAAGAATGCTCCTTACTTCACACAAGATCTTGCCTTTTTGAACTTTTACCAAGTTGTTTAAGTTAACTATAGGTACCTCAATTCCACTTTTTGGGCTTCTGGGAAATTTTGTCTCCAGTTGGCCACTTCCATCTTTGCCTGATGCCTCCATTACTTTTACTATGTGACCTTTAGGACATATAAAAACAAGTAGTAGCCCTAGTCTACTTGTTAAGAAACAGTTCTCTTATTCAAACGGTCAAGTTTTTTCCCCTATAAATAACCACTATTAATATCAAAAATTGGAAGGATAAACCGCACAAGAACTCTAGAAACATGTCATTACTGTTAATGTTTAAATATACGAATCTGTCGATTTCCTAAAAACCCTATCTTCAAAGTATTGATATTTGTATTATTTCATTGCTTATACAATTACTTTAAAAAATATAATTTTACTAAAGTTGAATAAAAATAACATTTCAAACATGCGCATGGCAAATGTGGACGAGTGATTAGAGCAGCTAACTCTGCGCATCTTAAAATCGGATGAAAATGGGCGGTTCGAGTCTCGGTACCATTAACATCGTGTGGAAAGACATTTACTCTTTGGAGCTTTATACGGGTTTTAACCGTAGCAAGTTATAAAGGTGCCAAAAAGCTTATGTGCCTTGCGTGGCTATTATGTGCCTGCACTCTGAGAGAATGGATGTGGAAAAATGGAATAAATGTCGATTGTAAAGTACCTTTGAATATTATTAGCGCAGGAAGGACGTACTACACCTATAGACTACAGACTAATTCAGTTAACACTTTAAATGTAATTCATAAAAGGTGTAATAGGAAGGTTTAATCACATGACTCAACTTGCACATGTTATTAATGAAGATAAACTGGAGTAACAATTTGACTTCATCTTTCTCCATGCGTTTTAAAATGCATTTGGTAGAGCAGATCATAGCCTAATCCCAGGAGTTTGGTAACACCGCCGTGTGGTACATCCTGTTATATTAACAATAGCCTAGATCTTACTTTGAATAGGTCTTTCACTGCTCATCTGTTTGGCGCAAATTTCATTCAGGCTGAAATAGATCTTTTGAAAAGCCTGCCATCTTCAGCCTGGTAATGAGCATCATATTCAATGAAAAAATGTTTGACAATTAGATTGTCACTGTTCTTCCATTTCTAATCCTTCTCATTAGTATTAATCTGCAGACGGCAGAACATTTCGTACCAAATAGGGGTATGGGAACCAGCTCCTTTTAAACGCATATAGTTCACAGTGCACCTTAACTTGAATTTTCACAATAAAAGATAAAAGTTTGATATTTCAATATATTTTAAGTAGGTTTGACCTAAACATTCTATTGACTTAAGCCATCTAATTACCCTTATTTAGGCGGTTGCTTGAAATGAATAAAGTTGCGAATAATAAAATGTTAACTGAAAATGCAAGTAAATTCTTTTTAATATAGGCTTTTTACTACCGCATTCTAAAATAATTTAAGACATCTAATGACTAGATCATCACAGAATTTTATCATTTAAAGTAAGGGAAAATCGTTTGGTAAGACAGCTTTGAACTAGCAGAACATCTGTCCAAAAATATATAGAGTGAAGAGTGACAGTTGTAGCCTCGGAAATATTTCGACCATAATTACGTACAAGGAGCACTTTCTACTTCTTCCAATCCTCGGCCTTGGGATACCATCCAAATGCATCCAATGACAATCTTATGCATGTCAACAGGTTGTTTTTTGTTGCCTCAATTATGCTAAACAAGAAAGCTTTACCTTCTCTCATAAACGTCCTATGTAATTCATTGTCTTCGTCGAGTCCTTTAATTCGAATTGATCAGATATCAATATGCTTGAATTCTTGCAAAACGTTCTTTTTCTCGATATTTTTATCGGTCAAACAATGAATGGTACGTTCTAGAGCTTAGAATATGTTTTAATCCTGATTTGCAGCGTATTCTTAATTGGAGATGTTTTAAACATTAACAATAATTCACTCTTCAAAAAGATCTAGGGGTAATGTAGAGAACCTCGAAATGATAAATGAATTATAAGATGCGTTAATGTAGCAATACGATGATATGATGATATGTAATCGATTTGATACAAATGATATTAGCACTTCCCAACTGCTCTTAGACTTACCATAAATTCTAGCCCTAACCCCAACCCTAAACTCTGTCCTGTCTAGCTTGTATCATTTTGTTTCTTCTGGTTGGTAGCATGCTGGAAAGTGCATTAAAAACGAGCATATTTAACTTGTTGGTTTTCGAAGTTGTCTCGGGTGAAATTGATTTAAATCGATTTCATTTAATATATCATGTTAGTATTGAGCCTACGGCTATCGAGAGAGGTTAGTACAAAGCAATTAGAAACAGGTTACGTTGAGTGTTTGAAATTATCTTGGCAAATAAAATTTCATCAGTGTGTTTTAGGGAGACAAGGTCATTGCAAAGCAAAGATAGAACTCACGGTAACGGACACAGATATGAAGTAATCAAATACGAGCTACAAACGTAGAGCTGTATCAAGTTAGGCTGAAGACTATTTACAAACCTAAAGTTCCTGGAACTTTCTTCTATTTGCTGATGAAGTTAAAGCGGTTTGTTTGAGTTGAAATTTTAAAGACACACAATAATAGGAAAAATTGTAAAGTATAAGTTTCACATCAATCTGCGTTTTCAGGCTTAGTTTGTACAAATGTCGTTTTTGTTGTTTCTTCGGAGAGGTATTTTGCAACAAATGTAGGAGTGATTGAACCTTTTGAAAGTTCTTTTAACCCGAAATATTTCGCATTTTCAACTTAATTTTTAAAGACTCAACATATCTACTGATTCCCATTTTTATCATACTTTCCCCTTTCACAGTTGGAATGGCATCGAGTTTGTAATCAACTTCAGTTTAGTACTGTTTGAAGATACTCGGTGGTCAAAGAAAAAATTAAACGCTGATGTGGTATTCCCTTTGCCGTAAAATTTTCTTGTTATATTTTATGAACTTTAGTTAAAACCAACAAAAGAAGCCGAGTTTGATTCTACATTGCATAAGCAGTTGTATCTAACATGCTATAAGATAATGGTGAAAATGAAGAGAGAGGGAAAAGGTGATAACAGGGAAGTTTGCAGAATTGGGCAATCTGACATCTAGGTATTGGTCTATTATATTTATATACATAGTAGGCATTATAATTTGAATAGAAATCTGCACACTCTTTTTTTATCTTTACGTTTATTTAAGTATGCATGCAGTTATAAAATAGGTAACTTTGTATGTCACGGAATGTAGCCAGTTGTATTATTATTATTTTTTATCATGAATTTTTATACAGGATTGCCACTTCAACAAAAGCTGATATCAATGTGGGTCCTGTTAAAAAATACAATAA
>JAAAKL020000466.1:0-42000 GCA_010016065.2 Carybdea cf. marsupialis auct. non (Linnaeus, 1758)
TGGGGTGGGATGAGGACTTCCAGAACCCTCCATTCCCGTATAGCCGCTCACGCTTTAGAAAGCGTGGCTTAGGAGATGGCAAATCGAGGCCCTGGGGTTCCTCGTGTGATATTATGCTCCAGGCTATCATTCGTCAGAAAGTAGCAGATTCATATTTACACATACTTTCAATGCCACTGGTGGGAATCTCCAGCAGCAAAGTTAACACTCCTGTATTAATTGAAGTCAGAACCTCAGAGTAAAAATGACATAGGTAAATCGTTCTTTTGAACGGTTTGTGTATGTTACAATAAATCAGTTAAACTGTTAGGCAAGAGCAAACTATACTATAGTCCTGGGTTTTTTTGGTTGGCGTAGCCTCTTCTTCACTTTCCTTTCAAGTGTTGACCTATGTGGTCTTTTGACAACGTATTTAACAACGCATGTTTATAAGCTTGGATGTCTTTGATGCTTACAGGTATCTCAATCATTTAATCTTCCATCTCCACGTTTTAACATATTTTCAACATACTTGGACTTCATCATGAGATGAAGTAAGACCGGTTGTAAAGCATAGTCATCTAACACGCTATTATACTTGTCTAATTGCCTGATTTGCTATCAATTTCATCAAATAAAAATAAAGTTTAATTAAAAATACCAAACTCAAAACTATTAGATCATAGTTAATCCATATAAACTTCTCCCTTTTCAAGCTTTTGTACAATGATCGATTGTCATTTGTGTGAACGATCAGAAAAGGGGTTCTAAACATACCTAGGGTCGCTTCTCCTTGTCTTTACGATTTATCTCCCTGTCTCATATTCCGACTGCGGCAAGCACCCTATCGGTAAAATTGATGGGCACCAATGGACGATCCGGGATTAGTGTGTCTTCTAGAGAATCGAGTATGTCATAGCAATCGTTCACTTAGCTCAGTTTCTAGAACATACAATTGGTATAACTTATGTCACATGTTCGAATTCCACCGTTGACGTATCATATACTTCTCAAATATCTATCTCAAGTCAGTATTTTGATATGCGAAGAGATTCTTCAGTCAGATACCTCATAAATCAAAAAGGCAGTGTCATTTTATAAGTCAAGGGTAAAGCATTGCTGCCTTGTTTTCAAGGATGGGAAGTGAGTGTAATTGTTAGAACTGCATAGATGAGAGCATTAACGCTAAACGCATGAAATACAACAAATGATAAATGTATTTTCTTTCAGCACAGAATAAAGCTTTAAAGGAAGAGACGGTGCCTTGCACGGTTCTAGTAGGCTGCAAATTGTAAGCACTCACATTTTAGTACATGTTGTATCAAAGTTCAAGAGGAAACAATCGAGGCAAATGAAGGCATGCCATTGAGCTGAGCAGGGCCAATAGGTCACTTTAAGTTTACTTCCAGGTGAAATAATTGGAGTAAAGTAAATAATGAAACAAAGCTATGTAGCATAGTGACATTGGCCACACATCTTAATGTGCACCGTCCTGGCATTACTGATGTTCTTATCTCCTATGTGCTCCCTTATCCTCTTTTTAAATACGCGCCTACATGTCAGAAATCTCAAGATTGCCAATCTGGTCAAATGACAGTCAAAGCGATGCATTACACGGGGGAAAGTCCATTTTTGGTTCACACGTTATTAAATGAATAGCATACTATACTGCTGCTAGATATGTCAAATTTTAACATAATTTCTGTAACAGAATTTGAGCCCCAGTTAGGCGTAGGTAGATAATATATTGTATTGCTGAGGTGAAGTTGGTCGTACTGCCGTTACCTATAACCCTTACACCTTTGTTGCCGCAACGTTTACTATGTTGCTGCTCGTCAGAACGTCTTGGATGTGAGGTCTCCAGTTGTATCATGTTGATTTGACCTTAACCGATGCTCCAGTAACATCAAATGTAGTGTTGTGTATAGGATTGCCGGTCTGAAATGGGCTTATTGTTATGTATAACTCCTTATATCTAAAAGCCGTATCTTTTGTGGCATATCAATCATGCAAGGGCTTCCTCATGAGCTCAATCGTTTTCTTACCATCTTGTTCCTATTATGAAGGTTATCATCAAACAAGAGATTGGACTAATGCCAAAACTCCTATTTTGAAACAAGTTTTCTTTTAATGTAGTCTTTGGAATTTAACAGTTTTTGTCAGTTAATGATAGACTGCAAGCTTAGTAACTTCCGGTTACGTTTCGTATCTTTAACACGATACCCAACAACCTCTCAATTTTAAGCATTTCTTGTCACGAACATGGTCTTATGACCCAACTTTGGTTCTGATTTTCTGTCGAGGTACAAAATGGAGACAAGGGTCATTGCTTATATGACTGGAAAGAATAAATAGGCGTTTGTCATCCCCCTTGAAAAGATCACAGATTCCAGGTCATGACGCATGCAGTTCTTAATCTTTGTAATTTTAATCTAGTTTTGAATTAATGCAATTAAAAATTGGATGCTTAAGCCTATGCTACGGAAGCAAGCATATCTATCAAGTGCAGTAGAAAACAAACTAGTCGTTTTAAGAAATCACTTCAAAGAACGACTCACGTCTTCAGCCATTTTGTTAAACTGTTCCCTATCTACCTAAAGCAGTGGTTGCCATCCTCTTTGTAACTTGTCCTAAATTACTTGCTGTCCAATATGAGCTTAGTGCGTTATCATGTATTGTAAAACTATTTTCAGATTATCAAAATGAGGTAGCCAAGACTTTAGGATCTTATTTAGGAAATGATTCTATCATTCCATTTATGTCGCCATATTTACAGTCTGAATATAAAGTATTGTGCTCAATGTTTCATTGATCTTTTGAGGGGTTGGCAAACCCAATGATCTCTCTGAATAGGTTTAAAATTAATGCTTCAGATTCAAATTAAGTAAGATAATTATCAATAATCCTGCTGTTGATATTCTACGAAATTCCCTCTTTCAAAGATATTTTACCAAGGCATTCCAAAATTGCAATGATATCTAACGACACGATGTGGGGTCAAGTAGCATTGAAGAAGTGAACAAATCTGAAAAGGAATCGACTCAGTGTTTCTCTTCCAATTGTCCTTCACCGATTTCTTTTAAAGAGCAACAGGCATTCATAGTTTTCTTTAGCAATTTTATTCAAATTTAACCATGTGTGGCAGTATGACGACGCTCTTGTGAAGGCTTTAGTATTTACAACAAGAGACCGCACTGATTGTCCTAAAAGTCAGCCAACATCAGCTTGTAGGGTCTGTAAAATCCCATAGATCTCACAGTAATTTATCGGGCGCCATTCTTATAATTCATCGCACCATATTCCAGGCCAACCAAATGTCTCCACGGTGCCTTAATATGTAACCTACCCTTCCTGATCGAACCTGGACGGTAGTGAAGAGCTCTACATTCTCAGCGTTCTCCCTTGGCTTGGAAAACCATGTTCAAATCCGAGTCATCCCCTAGGCCTTTAAAACAGGCTTCCTACTTCTCAAGTTAAACACCCCCTTAGATCAGCCTAACTGCCCACCGGCATTGTCGGGCTCATGAAGGTGTGCCTTGGTTTTCTACGCTCGTGCAATGGCAGTAATGTTTGGCAACTTTTGGTTCCCCCTTTGGAATATAGCCGCCTCCTCTAGATAAGTCGAGCACAATTTTCTTAGAAAACCTTCTTACGTCAGATGCAGACTACTATTTGATACGACTATCTCTACCTCCATGCAACTTTATTGCAAAATCCTGGCTACCATCAGATCCCTAATCCGACAATCCCAGTCTACAACTAATTCATAAAAAAAGAAAGCAGTTTTCCACCTGGGCTCACAAAGGACACGGGGAAGAATTACTTTCCGTCACCAGTTTACTCGAAAATTAAACTACCATATAGTTACAACAAAGAATACTCAGTGTCCAGTCTAACTTGTTTACATTTCATTTTTCTCTATTGTTTTAAAATGTGATACCAGTTGCCCAGCGAGGCTCTTTATCAACTACAATGAAAACAGGTTTATGCATAGTTGGACTCCCTTCCCTACCCCTTTTGGGCTAACAAGTAATTAAAAGATAATGATGAGAAAGTATCTAAAACAATTTTAGACAAATCAATTGAGTAGAGAAGCAGGAGGAGCACCAACAGAAACCAGAGAGGAAGACAACGGTAGAGACTTGAGGGCGGAAAAAACTATGTTCAGCAATGGTAAGACAAAGGAGGTGAGAGTGGAATAATGGTCTGTATTTCCTCTCTCCTCTACCTTCTCTGTCCCTTAACGCAAGGGGTGGGCCTGAAACCCCATGCAATCGTTGGGGCGGATCTTTGGTCTTCTTACCTTCCTAACATACACAGTTTTAAGTAAACTTGAAACCAAAACTAGAAATGTCATAGGAAGTGGAACAAATTTTACTATCGAACCCTGAAAGCTTAGGACTTTTCTGTGAATGCCTCGCTGCATATTAGGAAGTACGATAAGAGACTTTCATCCCTATATGATACTATCATAAACGGGGTTTTTTTCTTAAAAAGGCATGCTATGAAGAGACCAGGAAACTGTGACTGACTGGTCTAAAGCCAGCTGAATGGCTTTAGGTAATGCTCACTGATATATCCCTGAAAAACTGTTGCCCCCCTTAGAAACATTTCTTACCTCCTATCAAAAATAAATGCAAGAGATAGCCGAGTTTGGTGCCCTTTAATGCAGTTAAAACCTTGACCAGTACCAATCACATGAGGCAAGAAGTGATCCTACACTTAAAAGACACCTATTCCCACGGCAGGTCAGTAATATTATAGAAACGTGTAACTTTGAATGGAGAAAATTGATACCGCATTACTACAGTGGATAGTGCCACTTTCTTCCTTTTCAAAACGTGATAGAATTCAAAAGAATGACATCAATGCTTTACCACAGTCACTGTAATATTAGGCTAAGTAACATAAGATATGCATCTTCAATAAATACAGCCTTATCATTTTATTTGTTATTCAACCTGCCTCAAGTCTGACTCTTTCTCTTAAACATGACAACTTACAATACTTCTTCAGTAAACTAAGCACTCGTGGTCTAGTACGCGTCATTTTAATAAAAATAACACATTACAGTTTATGGCCGTCATTTGTACCTTTGTGTAACTCCTATCTAAAAACCAAAGTCATTTATGTTTTTCTATGGACCATTACGGTAAGTTGATAAACACCGCTTTAATAAAACCCTGTCCTACGACGTGCTCTTATAAACCTACGTTGTTTTGCTCCTGGTTACGAGGAGGAAGAGGGAAATGGAGGACATTCCCTAGACTTTTGTCTAATAAATAAAACTGTGTTAATCACGTGTACACAACACCAAGTTAAAGTACAAACACCTCAGGTTTTTAATTGGTAGGGACCGTACTACGGTTACCATACTGACACTATATAGCAATATTAGTGACAATTTTCTTTCTTTGCATTTTCAGTCTCACTACTTGTTGAAGTCTCAACCATCTTATCAGAAATTGTAATCTTTTTTGGTGTTGAAACAGCATCATTTATTATCTTAACTCTTCTTGAAAAAGGTTCACTGTGACAATTTGCTAATATTCTTTTACAATTCATGTGGAACAGGTGACAGGTTAAAGATAAACATTGCTTTAATACTATCTGATAGCCTGCAGTAGGAACATTGCCCCATAACCAAAGTCCCGTGGGGATAAAGGTAGATGCAAAATCAGTTCAGGATAACAAGTCCATGATGAGGATTGTACAGGAGTGGCTTAAATCCAAGTATCTATAGGTGGTAAGATGTACTCTTAATCACACCACACTTTTAGAATCCAGCAGCAGGACTGTTTTGGGTAAGTTAAGAAAACAGAAGAAATTGATATTTATGACGATGATCATAGGTGCGTCAATGATGATGATGATGATGACGATTATGATGACGATGACGATGATGAAAATGATATTGTGAATGAGTTTATCTACATTTCTTCAAAGCATTAACACTCCAGGAAAGGACATGTAAGAATAGCTAAATTATATCTTATACAATTTACTTCGTTACCTACTTATTTTTTGTTATGGAGCTATTCAAATAAACTTGTAAAATCTTATAACCGCCAACATAAATGATGTTTAGCTTATCTGTGGACCCAATCACGCACCATCAGTACTCTGATTTACAATAAACGTCTCATCTGAATCTAATAATATCGATTGCATGATTCTCTGTATCATTTTCATACCCACTAAAAGTTTCGTTTATGCTTCACTTTGCTTAGAAATTAGCTTCAGCAGACTCTTTTTAGTAAAAGAAACATAAAAATACTATAGCAGAAGGAAACTGGAAGGTTTGATGAGCACTTATAACAGAAGTTTCGTTGAACACACCTGTAGAGTCCTTGATTAGCACAGTTTCAAACGTACCTGTGGCTACCCTGCTTAAGATTACGGGACAATATCCATTTGGGCCCAAATCCATAATGGCTGTTAAAACTGTGTAGTGCTCAAACTGCCTTGTCCAAAACTGGGCATATCCGACGCCATTAGAGGCGCAATTTTATGCTGAGTAAACTAAACATTAACAGATTGGAAGTTATTTGTGGTGTGTTATGTCTACAATATCCATAAAGAGGACATCTTTGTGCAATTTTGGAAACATATGGTTAAACTTTTCAACCGCAAAAGCTTATAGTAATCTGCCATTTATTCATCACAGCTAATGTGACTGTCTCCGGCTTCATCAATGCTCTTGGCTCAAATCCGTGCCAGGGTCGGTCAATCGTGTCTGAATCGCCTAGTTCTCTTACATCTCTTGCAGTTCTGTGCATGATGGGAAGGTTATTTGGTAGCCCATAAGTACAAAATTAAAACGGCTCAGGAACACCTGGAGGAAAAGTAGAGGCTGCTTTCCAATATCATCATTGTGAGAGTTTCCATGGTCGTGTGAAAATGGATTAACAATATGGAAGGCTCATCCCCTTTTTAGTTCTTAGCCGCATGGAATATATTGATAAAACAACTTACCTACTCTTACAAACCTTACAATAAACCTATTTGGTTTGTATCCCACTTTGTAAACAGAAACAACACCACAGGTTCCTTACTTCATATTGCATGGTTGACCTGACAAAGCAAAGCAGTAATACTCCATCCTTGATCTCTGGGTGACGCTAGTACAAGTAGGGTTTGGCACAATAATTGCATAGCATGGTTTCTAAAGCTAATCAATTGTTCTGATACTATGTATCATCTAAAAACATTAACTACTTAAAAATCGAGATACTATAGCAGGAGGAAGTGTAGGAAAAGCTTTTAAATAGTAGAACCGTGCTTTTACTTGACTGCTGGTAGGATTTTAACTGGCTAACAGCAACATAAATGGTAACAATAAAATGAACACTGCAGGAATCAATCGATAAGGGGCATATTGATTTTTGTCAATTGATCTCTATGAACAGCCTCTCGTTTTATGCAATGACCGATTGATATTGTTAGTGTAGGCATAAAATATAAAATTACTCAGCCATTCGATTCCTGTCAGCTTCTTTTTACATTGGTACGTCTATCCTGAGATCTGGACTGAAAACGTGACAAAATTAAAAGGCAAAATTCTATCCCAAAAAATAATGGGACCAAACGAAGTAGGAAAATCATTTAAGCATTAAACTATAAGATTACATTTTTCAGAATTGTCAAAGGTCGATTGATTTAAGGTGAATATGATAGGTAACAGCATCCAGAGGTCCAGTCATACATTTTGCATGACTAGATGAATTATTGTCTTTTGTAATGAAACCATGTAAAAACTCACCTAGCTCAGTAGGTAGAGTGCATTGCGTGGGTAATGGGTTCGAGTCCCGTTCTTGGCATACTCTTCTATCTTTATGGTATCTTTTCAAACATATCATTTCAAATTCCCTATTATAACTAGCTCCTTCAACAGTTGGAGACCATGGCGTAATGCACTTTTATATTGATCCGATGAGCAGTAACTTGCGGAAGCTACTCTTGCGATGTTACATACTATTATGAATCAGCTATGACGTCATTAAAACTTCCACTTTGTTGTATGTCAAAGATCAAAATTACCTTTCTCTTTTACACTCTTGTGTGAAATACAATTGTATTGATAAAGATGGAGACAGTAATAAATTTAAGTGCTACTGCAAAGAGACGATTCAAAATGATCAGTTTGAGTAGATACTGGAGAAATAGAAAAATATTTCAAGCTTCGAATGCGTGGGTTACGGGTCTCTTTGGAGACATACTTTTCTACTAATTCTCTGGTATCTACTCTAACAAATATTAAGTGTGATGAATATGTGGCCGTTTATTAGCAAATGTGTTTGATTATTCATCTGATACTAGTTTTTAAGTTGAAATACTGAAGTTTAAGTTGCCAAAGTAATGTACAGATATCATCTTTTTGGCCTCTTAAATTTGTAAATTTTTTTAAGCTTTGATTCCCTTAGGATCTTTTATTCTATGTGAAAAAACTCTTCTATTGGAACCCAATATTCCCATTATGGACGAAAATAATTTCGAATTTAAAGCAGAAACCGTGCTCAAATGCTACAATCGTAGGCGCGGGAGACAAAGGAGCACTGGGGCACTGTATTCCAACCCCCACTTTAATAAAATTCGAAACTAGGGCAAACACCATTGTCCGTAATCGTGCAAAACTGCGTGATAAATGTAATATATACCAGTATTCAATTATTACGCTCAAAAAGTATCCAACATGAATCTGCCAAAAATGAATTTGCGTTAAAAATTTAGATCTAAATTATGGGAGTGAAAAGTTACGCCCCCTCCTCCCTAAGTTGAAATGGTCTCGTACCTGTAGAGAGCTTTGAAAGTAGAAAGGCTAAAACACGTTGCTACTCCGTACCTCCAATGGAAAATTTCTTTCAAATAAAAACCACTGCAGTTTTATGAAAAGACGATGTTGATGATACGAATACTCCTATTGACAGATATAAATCATATAGTTTACAAACCTGCCCCTTAATAGCAGATCCCCAAATTTAAGACGTAACGTTTCAAAATGTCTCGTGGGTAGTAGATTTTGAACAAAACTTATCAAGATACAAGAAGGATATTAAACAAATTGAGGCTAATTAAAATACTCGAAGAAGAACCTTCTTTTACAAATCTAATCTCATATTTTCTAAGCTCGATTGCTGTCATAGATAAAAACAAGGAGTTAAGTATTTGAAAAGAAAAAATGTGTACACGAACCACAGCAGGGGGAAGTGAAGAGTTTATTTAATATATCACCAAAGAGATACAACATCTAGATTTGAGTGTGATCAGTTACGTCAGCAAGTGGACGATTACTCTGATGTCAATTTGTAGTCCTTACTGTCTATTTGAAATCCTGACAGACTATATAAGGTGTTACCTGTCCAGATTCCAAGATTGAATCTTTTACGTCATTAATCTAGTGACCTAAGAGTTACGAAAATATGTGCAGTCATGGGAAATAAGATAGCTTTTACAGGTCATCGATAGTATGACGTGAGTAGAGGGGAGTTTAGAGGGGAGATAAGCAATCAAGGTATGTGAAGAAAGACACGTTTCATTCTGACATGATGATACGTCATAGGTCACTTATTGTATCAAGTTTAACACAGAGTGATACCGCTCCAATTCTGCATACTGCATATTTGGGCTTTTTAATATCTTGTCGGTAATTAGAAGATAAATTGTTTGAGGATGATATTGCACATTAACATAAATCATGATTTTATAGGTTTGCTATGTATTATTCTCTCTGAAAAGTATAAAGTTACTCAAACACAAAATATTTCTTGAATCAATGTTAATATGTCGGTCGATCGCCGCATGAGGCACCACAGATGCTCCTCTTTCAATATTTGCTGCTGGTTTAATAGAAGTGGGAGACTCGTATCCCTGCTCAAATAATTAGCATTCCTGCCCATGTGATATTCATGATTCACAAGGATGGGAGATTGAGTAAGACTTGAGAACGTAAACAACGTAGGGGTATTTAACCTTGTTTCCACTCAATCGTAAGAGAGACGAAGTCAGTACACTGTTACTACGTCTGGCGGCATTCATTGGTGGAAACACGTTTTTAAATGACTGCATCTGACACAGACCACTTGTCGTAAAAGCCCTGAGAGTTTAACCCTGACCAACTTTATTTGAGGTTCAACATAGACCAATTAATTGCAATGCAGATAAGTTCCTGGTGACCAATTAACCATTCATTGCAGTCAACCATAAATATTGCGTTTTCATTAGGGCTTATTTGGTAACGTTTAGGGACCACCCCTCCGTAAAAAGTAAGACAATTTTCAAAATATATTGTATAATTCTTTCTCGTCATTTTCTTATTCCTAGACTCGTTTATTGCCAGAAAACCTCCATGTCTGTATGTGCTATGAGAAAAGGGAGGTTTTGTTTACCAAATGCTTAGAATCAGGATTCATCCTATCATAACTTGAATGAATTCATACCCGAATCAGCAATCAAATGACGGGGTTTGATAGTATAAGCCAAGGGTTTTGAAGCAGAGAATTCTCGCAATAGATACTCGTTAAGAATCAGAAACTCTTGAGAAGGTTTTTTGCGTCCATAGGAAGGGTAAGATGCTGAATAGACTCTCCTCCATTTACGAACAATTCTTCTTGCTAAGAATCTATTTGTATGCATGAGATTTTACTGGGTTGCATAAAATTTTCCTCGACATAATTTTATTTCACTGGGTTTTTACATAGAACGTTACGTGTTTGTAAAGATTGCTCAGTCTATTCACATCAATATTTTAATTATTCCATCCAAGATGTGATATTTTCTTCATTAGTTTCTACGCACCGAATTATCACAGTATAAAAGTTAAGGTTTGCTGCCTCCAATAGTACAATCGGCGTCGCAACTTACCAGCAATGTTCATTAGTTTTTTTATATAAAAACACCCAATTCTGTCATGGTATACAAAATCAACAGCCGTGGGAGCGGAAAATATCGATAATCAACGGTAAATAGATTATATAGACGGTGATAAAAATGGGAACTTAAGAACAAAAATTGCAAGGGAAAGCAAGGCAGATAAAAAGTGAAAAAGTGGGCACAGGTAAATCTTTGTTGTGATTCAGAACATGTGAACAATGTACTGCTAAATGGCGAAAGGGCACATTTGCAGAATGTAAACGTAGTCACTGCAAAGTAGGTATGATGCTAATACTTAACACTGTATTTAATTCGAAGCTAAAAATAGACGTACGTGCTTCTTGTGGACATGGCGATGTTTCTGGTTGCTAGCAAAAAAATACATTTGTCTGCTTTTGTTTACGTTTGCTTTCCTCTTTGGCCGATCAATGGAACTGGGATCTATTTTGTCTGAAATAAGACGAACGCGAACCTAAGCTGCATTTCAGGTTTAAATCCCAGGATACTGCTTGGCATTTTTTTGTGTATCAAGAAATATATGGGGGTGAAGACGGTACAGAAACACAGGGTGTGTTAACTTGCCATGGCTCCTGCTTTGTGTTTCCAATTTTCTAGTCTGACCCAACCAAATTCATATCTACATTGCCATAGCCACTGGGGGGCTGGAGGGCTTTAGCCCCTCCAATAATTTTCAAGTGAATAAAAAATGTTAACAGAATTCATGTCTTTTACTGGCCACGTCCTTAGAACATTGAAATAATTTGGGAGAAAATCGGTTTAGCACCCCCTCCCCCAATAAATATCTGGTTATGGCACTGATCTAGAAAGTGCTTAACAACTACGCAGAAAATTGTGAATTCGGAAATTGTTGCTTTGTCTTCAGACAGTTCGAGAATAGAAGATCACGGTGTACAGTCTACGTCTGTGAGCAATCCCATTGTTTTCAGCAGCGAAAATGTGTGGCCACGAATACTCGTCACCAGAAGTTAAAATAGTGCGAGAAGATCCGCCATGTTATGCAGTATTGTTTGTAAGCTTTGCTTGATGGGGACTGAAATGGCGTTCAACGACTGACCTCACTTTAAGACGGAAGGTGCTCGATCCAGTGTTTTTAAGAGATAAGTGATCAAGATCTACAATTTATTATTGATATTAGCTTAATATGAGTTTCATATTGATTCCCTTACCGTTGTAGAATTTGTTCTGGTTTTATCATGTCTACTATCCCTTGTTTTAAAGATATTTCCATGCAATTATCAAGTTCTAGAAGAATATCAGTAAACGTGAGCTCCGTTTTAACCCTAATAAGCACCATTAAAAATTTCGGTATTCTCCTGTTAAGAGACAGTGTAGTTGGATGTACTTTTCATAACTTAAACGGAATAACAACTCTACTTTCGATTGAAATTTGTATTATTCTACACACAAAATAAACTCAGAAACCATTCATGAGTTTTGTTATTAAGATATCAATTTGGAAGTTTATAGCAAACATATTCAATAAAAATAGATCAGATAATCTTAAGCGTCTGATACAATTGCTGTGGAGATCATTAAGGTTTCAACAACTTAAGGTATGAATAACAGAGGAAGTATAGTAAAGCCAATAAATAAATACCTAACATTTTCATGGAAAACTCTAAACGAATAGAGCAACATAGTCTTGATAAAGAGTAATACCCACAGATTTATTATTCGTACTCCTAGTTTAATATAAATTTTCTCCAATAATCTTTTCAATAACCAGCATAACATACGTTTCCCTTCCCATTTACACATTACGTTTTTCAATCAAATACAATCGTAGACCCTTCGAGAAAACAATTACACACAATTTGCTTTCGTGCCACCCACCTTGATTTAACTTTATCATTTGAAAGTATTTATTCTTCCTTGGTCAGCAATGCCATTTACACTGAGAAAAGTTCTTTAATTCCTTCCTTTTGGTGTACTGTGTCAGAATGGTCTTGATCTTATTTCATGCGAAATCTGCGCCCTTCAAAGGAACCACTAACACTCATTTCTCCTGAAATAAGGTTTTAAGATGAAGGCTTTCCTATTGATTCAATGCAACAGGAAATGTAATCCAAGATTTTCGATTACCATACTCTCGGCTGAACTCACTGATCTCTGAAAAAAACTGGATCGAGCATCTTCCGTCTCAAAGTGAGGTCAGTCGTTGGACGCCATTTCAGTCCCCATCACACAAAGCTTGTCAACAATGTGACGCAACATGGTGGACTTTCCCGCGCTATTTTAACTAATGGGGGCCAGTAATCGCGACTACACTTTTTCGTAGTTGGAAACAATGGGAAGCTCGATCCAGTCTTTTTTAGAGATCAGTGGCTGAACTGGGTTAGTAAATCGTGTGTGGTTATATCAAGTTCGGTTTTACTTTTGACAGTTCTCGGCTATTTTAAATCGTTTGAAAAGGAACTCTGAAGCGTCGTCACAAATGTATCACACCCCTCCTTCTTCTTCGCATCCCACTCATTGTATTTATTACCAATATTTATCTCGCTTCTTGATTTGAAACTCCCACAATAACATTTCCTAACGCCTATAAATGAAGACTGAGGGCTTCAAACTACAAGTAAGAAGATAAATGAAATAATCAGTTCTAAGTCATCCCGACTGTAAAATGAATCAGAACGGCTATTTTCACCCTTAGGAGCCCCAAATTATGGTCCCCTGTGTATCCCCCACTTTCAAAGGCCGTATATAGGACTTCATCAGTGATTAGAGGCTTTCTACAGCTCTGTTAAACTTCATTACTCGTAGGCTAAAAAGGAAAATTAAGATGAAACTAACAGAAAGGTAATTCATATGAAATTGTCCATCTTTTGCACTGAAGATATGAAAAAAAAATCACAACAGGTTAATAGATTATCTCACTTTACCGAAAGGGATCTATAAGGCGTATTGAATTTTGAGGAGCGCTTAAGAATTAAGTAAGATTATTAGGGTTTCTTAACACCACTAACCACCACAACTAGTCATAATGGAGACAACAATTTACTCTCCTCAGGGGTTTGGCTACTTAAGGTCCCTCCTCACAATAATTTGCAAACCGGTTAGAAGTTGGTCAAATGGAAATCCAAAGTAATGCAAGAACATGTGAGTATGCTACGCGAGGCTCGTCGTGAAAAAGGCTGCCTTCTAGAGCTCCCATAACCAATTTAATTTCTTTCCCTTTCTCCTTTTCCTTTTTGTTTCTTTTCTTGGAGATAATTTCTTAGAAGCTATAGGCAAGCGACTATATCGTGCTTTTCTCAAAAGCCTCCAACAGAAAGGCTGCATAACGTCATTAATTCCCGTTGGTGCTGTTATAGTTTTGATGTTTTAACTGGGGTTAAAACTAATGAATCATTATTTGTCATCAGCTATGCTATATTTACATTCTTTGCTTATTATGTGTACGAAAATATCTGGCAACTGATTTTAATGTTAGAAATATTTCAGAGGTTTAAAAAGCATGGAAGGACCGTTTAAGAAGACACCCCTTCCAATCCCTTACTACTGACATGGAAGGGTTTTCTACCATACATTTGTAAAACCTTTTCTGAAGCTTCTTTGATTTCATATGTTTAACCCTTATTTCAGTAAATCATTCCCAATTACTTCTTACCTTATGTCAATAAAGATTGATAGTGACATCGTTGGTAAGCTCTCACAATTATTCGAATGGGTTTTGGAGTGAAATCAAAATATTTTTGCCCTTAATGCAGGTGCATCTATATGTTTTGATTAATAGAACACCTCAAGATTCTTGTGTACGTAAAAATTCTAATGCAGACGTTTGTACCTTGACGTTTGTACAACACATTTCAAGACCAGGCCTCGTTCACAGAAATTTTCATTTTACAGAACTGTGACAACAGTGTTATAACAGTGATGTTAAGGTACTTCTTAATTGCGCCCTATCTAGAGATTCTCTAACTGAACGCCTCGATACCTGCAACCTTATACTTAACAGCCTATAAAGAAGTAGCTTAAAAGTAAATGTTTTCAAATCTTACGAGCGGATTTAAC
The DNA here is from genome assembly GCA_010016065.2 of Carybdea cf. marsupialis auct. non (Linnaeus, 1758). Lineage (NCBI taxonomy): Eukaryota > Metazoa > Cnidaria > Cubozoa > Carybdeida > Carybdeidae > Carybdea > Carybdea cf. marsupialis auct. non (Linnaeus, 1758). Next base: position 14,881 of record JAAAKL020000466.1, read on the forward strand.
GAAGAACTTAAATACATTGTGGCTTCTCTAAGCTTGGACTTAGGACTGTGTGTAAATGCAAAAGAACCTGATATCACAAATTTGACCTCGTCACAGTCAGCATTCTCTTACGCAAGGTATACCTCAATACGAGGCACAGCTAAAACTCATAAACAATAAAGTTTCCTTGATGCGTCCAAATTTAATTAAAATTCTTATGCATTATGGAATGTGAAGATATTCAAGTCATTTCCATGGTGGTTACATGCTATATTACTCGTCGATCTTGTCTAAAAGAGATCAGAAGGAGAATCTCACGGCAGTACTCTGGTCAACTTCAGAAGATATTTTCCCATACTAAGAAACAGCATGTTTTTGGTACGGATGGCGCCGGTCCTTGTTTGGCTTTTTCAAGACCTAGCTTCAAGCAGTGGTAAGTTGCTTATCAATAGTTGATTTCGTAACTTTCTGTATATCAGGAACACCTAATTAATATTGATAGATATTAGGAGAGCTTAACTTTGATTAAATGGTAGAATCGCTCCACAGAATCCCGAAGGGGTGTTGTGTGACATTTGCGCTCGGGCTACATTTAAGGTTGAATATTTACAAGATGACCAATGCTAGAAACTGCCTTTGACGGTTGTGTTGTATCTATGAACTTCGTAAAATTTGATAGAGAGAATTTTTCTTGAGTTCACTTTTGTATTTTCAAGCCACTAATACCCCTTTTCAATCATGTCAGTGGAATGACTTCCATAGATACAGATTCAATGTTTCCAGAAAACTGTTCAAAAGGATCTTTCATGAATGAGAATTCCTGTCAACTACAAACTTGGTAAAGCAAATCAATCGCACAATTTGTTAAATAAGGCAACAAAGTATTATTTAATCTCCGCGCTTCTTTCTGTTAGAAGACGCGTTTTGTTGCTGAAAATTCTAATAACGGAAAAACATTTTTCAGTGTTATAGTTTTCCATCTGAAATGAGAATGGCGAAGAGTGACTAATAACATGTTTTTGTATTGGGGCTTTCTTTCTGATTTAGATATTAAGTGTTTGCATTACAGAAGCAGAATGGTTACTTTTGATACCAGAATTTGCCTTGTAAATTTTTTATCTTTAACCTTTTTTTTTATATGTCAGCCATTCTATAAGTTTTGTGGCGCCTGCCATCATGCTCCCTTTATGTTTACTATCACTTTAGTATGTACGTGACATCTACCCAGTAAGACATGCAGTAATATCTGACCTTCTTAATACTTTCAATCCCACCATACATTACCACTTCTACTAAAACAGGCAATATACTCTTAGAGGCTTTAGCTGTTACTGTTGTATTTATATCCGAAAGCTTCAACGTAATGTATTTGGTATTTAGACAGTTCCTTATACGGCGGACAGTTTCAAATGAGTTTATGGGTGACACTTACCCTTTCATCTAAGGCCTTCAGTTCATGTCGAAGTCGCCACACAGTAGTGTGTTTTGCAACCGTAGCCACGTACCAATTTTATCCTTTTTACAGTATTGGTCACAGTTACTTTCCGAGTGAAATGTACTTTCCGGAGAGGGAGTTGATGCACCAGTTAAAGGCCCGAGCAATGAATTTGAGATCGTCCGTTATTACATTTTAAAAATTGTACTGAAAAATGGGGATCAACGGCTTGAAACTGTTGCACCCTACCATCAAAAAGTGACACGTTTTGGTGCCGTAAAGGTGGCATAGCCCAATTCTATCTCCCCGAGTACGCCAGTGTTCGATGAAAAGAGTCGTCAAATCCTCAAAGATATTTAAGGAGGGTTTGCAATTGCATCAAACGCTTAATTCCACATTCTAGAACGTGAAAAAATCTTTCCTTTTGGGAGAGTTTATGTCAGACATGACTATGCTGTTGCTGTCAAAGACTTGATCTAGGCATACAAACAACCGCACATTTAGCATTCGTGCAAAACTATCGCAAAGAAACCGAGGTATTAACTTTCTATTGATATATTGTTAAGGCAAAAAGGTTTCTTTCAAGACACATGATGTTGCCTTTTAACTGATGCCCAACCGAAATCTAGTTAAACAAGACTGAAACATCGGAATACACATTTACAGGGCTCTATCCGTACGAGGTGGAGCACAAAGCGCTGTTTAGGTGGCTAGTGGATTCGAGCCTTTCTTATCAGGTATCACTAGATGCGTGCATAGTAACTCGCTGTCCCACCTCTTATCCAACCTTCTCTCTTCCGGTACTGTCCAGTAACATGTTTACCTAATTGTGCCTCCACTCACTACCGCATAAATCTCTCGAGGCTATGATGACCCAAAGACTTCTTCCATGAGCCGAATTATTCCTGTTTTAGTTTTAAAGGAAGTAAAAGAAGCAGGTCTGAGGGAAAAGGTAGATGACTTTAACAAAACTTCTGAGAAAGTCAGGTGTCATTCGTTTTTCGCGCAACTATGTGCCTTAAGTTCTCTTGGCATTGTAATGCATTTGACGGGTCAATTAACAAAAATAACACACAGTTAATGAATTAACAACTCGTCCTGTTGTCCATACCCCTGTTTTTCGATTACATACACCACATAGCCATTTAAGGACATCGTTCTTGTTCCAAGTAGACCTCATTACTCAGATATTATCTTGAAGTCTCTATGCGATACCATTTTAAATGATGCTTATCGTACCGATGTAGTACTTTGTGACTTAAGGAATGTTGTTTCTACTTATAATTGGCCATTACCAACGCAGTGGTTCTATTTATCTATCTAACCCTTATCGCTTGTTTTTAGGGATTTCTTTTGTTTCCTAAAAGTTATTTGTGAACCAATCGGTTCAACATGTTTTCAGTTTTCACTGATCAAGATAGATCACTTAGAATAAGACAATTAGGAAATGCCTACTCTCGTCGTATCTCCACTTTTCAAATACTTTTTGTAAGCAACACTGGAAATAACTTGAGGATTGTTTTTCATTTGTGTCAACTGTTCGTCTCATTTTGTTTGTAGCATTAGGGGTGTTTTTTATGGTTTTGGTGAATAAATATTTTCTCAATAGGCCAACGGAGTTATTGTGATGGTCTAAATGAGACCAGATGCTCAAGTTGGAGGTATGCAGAAATTCCTTTTCAAGTTCACAATCAGTTTTAAATTACATTCTGATGCTTCACTTATCCCACATCTCCAGACATTCTCTCTTGGAGAAAAATTATGGAGAAATCAAATCCTCTGATTCTACTGGCTTTGATTGTGGCTGAAACTCAGAAAACACTTTTTAAATGATCAAGCGGGTTCTCCGCTAATAATTTGTACAGTGGGTAGAACATAAGCACGGAGTGACTAAATTGCATTTGAAAGTGATTTGACGTGAAAAACAAGTCCTACTACTGGCTTTTATACACCTCATTGTCAAATTACTGTCAGACCTATATTTGCTTGTAAGGTACGGTTCTGTGAAGACACTGACACTGATCCCCCTTCCTGTACACAGAGACATGCAGACTAAAATGTTTTGAGAAATATTTGGAGAGAACTTGTTACTTTCATCCCGCATAATGTAATTTATAGCATGGCTACACAAGAAGAGGAACTGCGTGTAGACACTGTTTTATTCATCTTTCAAACTCAATAAAATGTATTTGAAGATACGTTAAACTAAAATTAAGTTGCAGTTGTTTTACTTGATAAGTACAGTTGTATCAATGATTATTTTCACTAAATTTTAAAATCAGAATCAATAGGAGGTCCGTCTACTAAATTAGAAAGCAATTTTCGTAGGTATTAATTGTAGTCCTAATGACAGGTAAGGAGGTCATTTTGAAGCAAGCAGACTGGCACCACTTCTGAAAAAATCATTTTAAATATGTAAGGAAGCCACTTTATCCGTTGCAAATTAATCCATATTGCAAAAACAAGAATTTTCTCTGTGTTTACAGAAGAGTTATCACTATCTAGGAGAGTTGTATGACACGACCACTTGATTTTTAGGACTGGTTTAGAATACAGATGCCTTGCACCAGTGAAGCTTAATTTTATATATCTTTTAAGTGTTATGTACAATTTTGTTTAATGTAGTAAATGTGAGGTGCTTTTTTTTTGTCATTTCATACTTATCTCGTACGTGTTTTACAACTATACGCATTTAGGAGTATAGCGGTTTTTAGAAATTTGGTTTTTTAAATTAAGGTTAGAAATGAGTCAGATCACTTTAAGAATTAAAGGAGGACGTAAACATAATTTGGGGTTTTCAAATCAACGAATTGTAGAGATTTAAACTTAGATCATTTGTAACTGTGGGATGGCTGTGTGTAATGATGGTCTGAAAATCGCTTACATACTTATTCTAACCAGGGATAACTTTAGCATTTCATACTACGCAAGTGGTCGGTGCTGATAAAGTACTTTGGTCCATGATTAATGCAGGCTTCCTTAAAATGTACAGGGTAGTTTTGTCTGGCCATTACTAGAGAGCTAACTCTAAGGTCAAGTAGAACTTTTGTACGATAAGTAAGTTCTAAAGCTACAATTGAAAAAGTACTCTTGTTTTCCAATATATACTTTTCATTTCCTATGAAGTTCGTGATCATCTGATAGTTGTTTGCCTCCATGGCTGATAACTCCTTTTAATGTCCACATAATAGTATGAATACGGATCGTTGCGTTACAGATCTTGCCGCACTTTGGACTAGAGGGACAACTAGACAACCTTCTTACAAATTTTGTAGTAATTTCATAAACTTAAATTCCCGTTTACATAATTACTCCCAGGCTGAATTGATTGTCCGGAGCAAAACTTTTCCTTGTCCTTCCCGATAGGGAAGAGGATTGATTGACTGCGTTGCTTAGGCCCCCACGTCCTTCAATAGAATTATCTAGAGCCCTAGCCTATCTTATGATTAGGATAATAGGTTAGAACCAAAGACTTTTTAGGCTAGACGAGAGGATAGGTCACGTGCCACGTAGTGGATTGAAAAACAAATATGGCCCCCACATCAGGCCTTCCGAAAGCGCACGAAAGTTGCAACCGCGGTTTCCAGCTCGACTTGCTGTTCATAAATCAATGGTTAGAACTTACAAAATTGTGCTGTAAATATGTATAAAGCAAAGTCAACCCATAGGGCTCACGTAAATTTAATAAGAGCCCTTCAGCGACTGAAAGGGTTACTAGATTACAATGGCATGTTACGATCTTTATCTACGATATTAGCACAATTCTTGATAAGAAGATACTCTCGCAGCACTGAGATTGGAAAAGTTGAGGTTGCTTAAGAAATAGGCAAATAAAACCTTGTAAAGAAAAAAACAGAACTTTAAGTAACATTGGTTTTGTGGTTTTCTTCAGTATGGGAAAAGTAGTTTCCTTTCATAGTTATGCAATCAATAACGACAATCAATAAATGGTGGTGTTTCTCTGCATAGATATATTTACATTTCATCTTTTCAAGTGACATTCTGGGGATAAATAGGCCTATACGTTCTTTAATGAGACCTTGAATAGCAAACCCAAACAGATCTTTAATTACAACGGTAGCCGCGTACCCAGGATCTTAAGGGCCCGTATATATATTAAGGAACCAAATTTTGTGGAGCATTTAAGTTCGAGAACAACCTTTCCTTTTTGCCCTTGACAGATTATGGAGACAAATAGCAATACTAGTGGACCGTTGCGAAGTGCCTCAAGCGATCTGCCTGTTTAACACACCAATTGTGCCATTCGCATGCTTCCGTGTAATGCCGTGACTGAATATTTCATAGATTCATAAATGCTATTTTCTCCTTTTTATGGATCCTACTTTGTTATTTGACTACTTCTGACTGACTCTACATTGTTATGAATGATCCTGTTAGAGCAGCCTGGCGTTTGAAAATATCCATCGGATATCGTTTAGTCAAAGCATGTGCTTCGTAGCCAAGCCTAAATTACAATCTAGTGTCAAACCTATGAAATTTTGATATTAGTTACTTTCTCCCTTTAAAATGTATGTTGAATAATGCATGACGATGGCTTCTTTGTCCGCATGAATACTGCGAGTGGCGCTGGACCAGGAAACACGAAAAAATGTTTCGCTACCGTTTAAAATATCAAATGTTTTCATCACACATTACATATATGTTCAAGAGTTTGATTGTCTCCCTTCGTTGAAGATACCACATATTATTCCGAGTACTGCTAACAAAACAAATTCACACATCGGCAACTAAATTGAGGAATCGCTCTTTCTGAGCTCATCAGTACAGAACAGAATTGAAAATTGAACCTTGGTTTTAAAGAAAAATGGCTTTCAACAACAAGGTTTAAAGAATTCACCCGACACCATGCCAAAGTGCTTTATCTTCATGCGCTTTGAGTTGGCCAAATGCAAATAGCGATCGTATTATCAATTGTATCGAGTCTTGCCAGCGTAAGATACGTCAAGGGGCTAAATATATTCGATCCGCGGACACAGATGTTATGTACTTTGTGTCTTCGTCCGTGTAGCACAGAGCTTTGAGACGGACGTTTATCTACGAAATAAAGCAAGCTCATAACAAGACAGTCTGAAACACTCTAAAGCTCAATTGTACCTTGATATGAAGGTATAACTAACGCGCATAGAGAAATATAAACTTAGCTATCTACAGTGTATATGCAATGACCAAATGCGTATTCGCCTTGTCTGATTTTAAGGTAGCTCCAGTGAAACTGATTTTTGGCCTTACAGAGAATGCTTTGAAAATGCAGTAGTTACATTTTATTGGCGATACAACTTACCATCAAACGATTACTCGTTGCTATCAGTGCTCTTTTTCTAGTTCATACAAAGGACATTGTCACTTTATAATCCATAGAAAACTTTTATAACATCATTAAGTATCATGAGGTCATTTGCATTGAGTTTCAGGAATCGCTTTCTAAAGCTCAAACTCTTGTATTGCTATAGTATGAATTGCAATCACTAGTCATAATACAACTCTGTTATACATTTTTAAGCCAGAAAAGTAGAAAGCATAAATTCAACGTGATTAGTTTTACCAAAGAGAAAAATTTAATACATACACAAAGCTTAATTCAATCCTAGATATTAAAGCTGCAGTTAAGACTTGGTGACATTTAATCACTCTGTTGTTCTGCAACATTGTTTAAGTTTCGTCAAGGAGACGTTAAATCTCTGGTAAATCATTCACTCATAAGCTTTACTGACTGGACGACGGATTTATTTTCATTGGTTTTCTTGGATTGATAGCTAATCGTGACTTCTTTATCATAATCCTCCTTAGGAGTCTACCTGCATTTCCAATTGCATTTATCTTTTCGCGGTTTTGAGAAGGATACTTCACAGAGAGAACAGATTATCTTGGGCCTTGTTTGGTAGATTCATAAGCAAGCGTAAACAGAATTCTGTTGCTTTTGAGCAGTGACTTACTTTTATGTAAATCAGATCTTTACCCGCGCATTCCAGTAAGATCAGGAACTCAACTGTGAAACTAGCACAGACTTGTAAATTGGCTCTGTTCGAAATCATAAGAAGGAGCACTACTGTGCAAGAGTTTGTGAAGTATAACTCACGGAGTAAGTTTTGGCTGATCCAGAACACACCCCTTTTCATCTGCCTACACGTCTGAAGAACGTAGCGCTGCGTTTTGATAAACCTCGATATCGATAATGACTCGTTGACAGCAGTAAATCGGATGTGTATACCAGATGTTTATTAAATTAATAGTAGCAAGTTTGGCCATCAATGTAAATACAGTTAAAAGGGGCTCGTACTCTTATGTGGCTAATAAACTCGGGGATTGCATATATATATAAGAGCGCGAAAATTTTTCTAAAATTTAATAAAAACCGGGATATGAATTAACAGGAGGGTTTGAAAGTCAAACTGAAGTTTTCGTCCTTTGGGCTAATAAACAAGTACCAACCTCACATTTAATGTGAACTTTTGTATAATAATACGAATATGAAGGTCATCGTATCCCAAGAAAAAGAGTATGCAGTTTAAAACGTACAAATTGCATTAAGTAACAGGTTCATATTGTTAAGCGTTTTCGCCAAACACTGATCACGGAACTCGTCTAAACTGAAAGAAGAAACATTTAGCGTACAATTTATAGAAAATGAGAGGATTACAGCACGTTGTAGCAAAAACACATGTTTGAGAGATGCATTTTTGGTCAGTTATGTTATTAAAAACCGCGTAAGTTGTAAAGAAATTCATTTTGCTGGCAAAATACAGGTTTCTTTGTTTTGATTAATGCAACTCTCAGAACGGCAACAGAACATGCAGAAAGCGCTTTTGCCAAGACCTTGAAGGAATCCCTATGCTACTTGTCGACACAAGACTGGTTTCCAAACGTATCTATTAGCACATTTGTAATGCCTACCTGTGTGTAGCCAGGTAACCATGGCTCACCAATTCTCAGAATGAGAATACTTGCAGCCTCAGCACTGGTGAGTTACATGTCTTTAAAGAGGAATAAGAAATCAGTATAGGCTCCTTTCAGTTTCGGCTGGAAAGTAAGTCGATTTTCGTCCCACGGTAGCTGCCACGTGTCCTTTCTATTTTATTGTGAATGAAAGATATTTTGTTGCCAGATGAGCAGCTTGGATAGGTCCTTGCTACATTTTCAAATTTACTGCTCTTCACTAGGTTCACTAATTTTAGTACAATGTCAATCTCTATGTTGGTGTTATCTAAGTACTATCCCCCCAACCCCCCCCCCCCAACACACACACTGCATGCCACACATACTTTGCCGGTATCCGTACTTTGATTGATCGTTTATCAAAATGAATGACTTTCATTATCAGTTGTCTCAGTAACTCTAACGATGTTTGACAAAAGGTTCAGTAGCAGACAAAACAAGGTACCACGGTAAGGTGACACTTCCAACTATATACCGGTAGCCATAAATGAGATCTTTGAGATGGTGAACAACCAGTGACTGTACCCTTGTTCTACTGACATGCAGTTGGTAAGTTAAAACGTACTACACCTCACACAACTAGATAGTTACCCCACAGGGTGGGGATGTATATTATATTTGGCTGGCAAGGGAAACTGGTATTTTTTTGCTTCTAAAGTCTGAGCAGCGTAAGTGAAAATTGTAAACTTTTTTGAAATAAAAGAAAGGTTATGTAGGTATTTTAACTCGTGAAGTTTATAAAACTGGAGTCGGTTGATGTTGATTTGCTGATAGAATACATTTTTGCTTTATATGACTCGATCATGATGGAATAGGATTGTTAATGTGGTAAGTACATCATAATAGTTACCTTATTAACTTTATTAACCTGCTTTATTTCGTTGTTGATACTTTTAATACTTTTTTAGCATCGGAATGCAAAGACAAGTTCAAAAAGACCTCATGCGAGATGTTTAAGAAGTTTGATGCTTGCAGATTGTCTGTTCAAACCATGAAAAGAGGATGTAAAAAAACTTGTGACTTTTGCGGTAAGTCATGCAAAATGAATTCTTAACATATGTATTGAAGGTTATGCATCTTTCATGTAAACAATGTACCATATTTTTACCAACTATTCTCTCCGTGAAAACGTTTTGACAGTCTCAATTCCTTGTTAAAATGTGAACATTGTGAACAAAAATAGTCGACTCAGTAAAAGATAAATAGAAGGAGCATCTCCTCTGTTACTGCCTCCTTTTTCATTGCTTTTCACCCTCTAAATCCTCACCACCCTTTCCTTGTTAAGGTAGGGAAACAGCGTTGTCATAATCAAACAGAACATATTAACAAAAATAATATATGTCTATAACAAGAAGTCTAGTCTGGGTTACAACGGCGACAACATGGTACTTTTAGTTGAAAACGCAGGTCATATGAAGCCAAGCTGTTTAGTTATTTCAATCGACTAAATAATGAAGGATTTCATATCTTTTATATTACATACAGTCAAAGAATGCAAAGATAGATACCCTACTCAGTGCATGGTGTGGAAAAAGTACAATTCATGCGTGACACACAGACATCTGCTCAAGAAATGGTGCAAGAAGACATGTGGGCACTGCCGTAAGTTTCATTTTTCTGAAGTAAATGATAAACAGTTTTTACTGGTATGATATTCAAAAAGTATTAATGCCTGTTATTTGTTCAGATATCTTTGTTAACAGAGGTTCTCTAGATTCATAAGTAGTCTAAACATAGTAGGTCAGTATATCAGTGTACAGTTCTCCAAAATGTGGACACTGTCTAACCTAAAAAAGACTCTGTACTTTCGAGGGACCTCAAGCAAATGTCTCTAGTGTCAGAACTTTTAAACACTACTTTTCAAACAGTATATAATTTCAGGTTCGTCTGGTATAATATGGACATTTTTTGTTAAAGTTTCTTTCTCATACACATGCTCCAATTATTATTGCCGTGATGTCTTGTGCATCAAAATTATTTTCTAACATTGATACCTTCCCACACAAATCCCTCAGCATGTATGCCATATTTCCTCGATAGGGCCCGGGCCAGTAACCAAAGGTGGTCCCAAATTAACGCATTTCTTATGACATTTTGTTTGTTTTCTTCATTCAGGCTAAAGCGTCCTACCCAAAAATTGATAAGAAATACTCGGTTTTCGTCGCAAGTTTGATAAGACGACTCTATTTAATCCTCCTCTTCCTCTTCGACTTAATAGAAATTTGTGAGAAATCATTAAAATTTTACTTCACCTCGCACCTTCCAAAAATGGGGGTGCCCCCCTCCCCCATGCTCAAACGCTTGAATGCTAATTCTTTTTCTAAGGACATGATTATTATTAAATATCTCTAATTCATGCTAAATCACTAATGTGGTATGCAAACTGATCCCTCAGTTAGTCACAACAAAGTAGCTTTTGTTTATTTTAAACTAGAAATTGACACAGCGCCTTGTTAGAGTTGCAGTTGAGACATGTTTATCAAAGGTATCTGGTGTTAAACAGTTGACTGAGAAAATGGTATAATAATCATGTTTTAAATTTTTATAGGTAGCAACTCTCCACCAGTGTACGCATGTAGTAGAAGCACATTCGGGTGTTGTTGGGACAAAAAGACAAAGGCACTGGGCCCTAATGGAGTTGGATGCCCAGGTATGATTCACATACGTTGAAATATGCTCTATTACCTTGAATAAAATACTGTTTCCTCTGAACGCCTCTTTCAATAAACATTCTATCGCCGGCAGAATTTGTCGATAAACACCTTGCACTACCTAACACTATTGTTGCATGTACGCTACATCGCTTGTTCTGATTGATCTCATATAACGTTCCCATATGTTGTGACGCTATTTTCAGTTTAAATTTGTTACTATGGTAAACAAGGGCGTAGTGAGTCATGTATATTAAAAGGGAAGAGGGGTACACTGATCCTAATTTTGAGCTATTTTTAGTGTTTAATGTACTTTGTTTAAGAGGTTTGTATGGAGGCATTTGTGGTCGCTTGGGGTACACGTGCTCCAAGGCCCCCCAAACTAGCTATGCCTGGTGAATTTAGAAGATTTGAAAAACTATTAAATTTTTGGCTAGCATATTCGTTAAACTAATTTTACAGTCAAACTGTTTTGTACACTATAAAGGGCTACGTAATATGTTTTAAAGGCATATTGGGAAGGTATTGCTCCAATGAACTGGTTCTAACAAAAAGGAAATATGACTACAGTATCGCTTAGCATATTACCATTTTTCGTAACATTTGGTATTCAGTTGCCTATTTTACATTCATTTCTATTTGACCAAGCATAAACGATAGGCAATCATTTTAGGTTTTTATAGCAAAGAAATACTAGAGCTAGCAAGTTGATGAAATAATCTATGCTTAGTTTTGATATCTTTGGACTCTTATAGAGCATATTTTGTGGGGGTATTGGCTTATAAATTTGGCATTTGCATGACATCAAAATATTAATTAGCTTTTTTCTTCAGTTTAATTTCAAACATGCTGAATCTGAGAATGAATTTTAGTCTTCATCACTATTTCCTAGTATGACGGTAAGGACAACATAAGCGCAAAGGAAAGTGAAGAACAGAAGCTAGAGGGTAAAACAAGAAAAGTTACAGAATTGCTTACTTTCGAAAAAACCCCAATTTTATGAGAAGAGTACCAAACCTCGATTGTATTTTTAAAGATGACCAGATGATGCATAGTGCAAGAGTTGCCTTTGAGAGGGAAATGTCTGAATAGTGTATAAACGTACTAACCCAACCACCTTTCCCCCGTTTTCCAAGACTCAACAATCGAGGGTGTTTCAGAAGAACGTTTTCTAACAAAAGCCTTCTCTTCGTCTCCTAGTTTGCTATGACAAGCTCAGCCTTTGCTGGCATTTCAAGGAAGACTGTGTCCGTGGAAGAAACAAAGCTTTTGTGCTGAAGAACTGTCCAAGAACGTGTAACATATGCGGTGCTTTATCTAATCAGGGACGCTCTCGCGATGTGTACAAGGTTGATAAAAAGCGGAAGCCATAAATTTCTTGTGTGGCTTCATTGTCTTGTAAAAATGTATTTTACGTTTTCATTTTGTACTTATCCATTCAACACGTAACGATGACAAAGTGAATTATTGTAAACACCTCAGCAGAAGACGACTACAGGTCTGCATAGATTGTACGTAAGAGACCGACGATACTTTAAGTTTCGATACATTCTTTTTTATTCTTATCAAATTCTACTAGAAACAGCTAGAGGTTATAGCAGTTCTCTGACATTATCTCTCTAAGAATGTCATGGGTCATAATTAAGTTAAACTGATGAATAATTTGAAGAGGAAATTGGTTGTCTGTTATTTCATTTATTCGCTCGGCCCTCCTTACTGCGTTTTTATCACAATTGCCTTAATCAGTTTACTTTAATCTATTACACCGTAGTCTCTAAGTATGTTTATTCCAGCCTCATCTATGTGACCTTTGATAAAGAACACTAAATATACTTAAAATGATCTGCGATCTTTTGACCAGCAACATTTCAATTTCTGCATAGCCCATCATACGTAACTTATTACTGACACCACATTCATTAATCACAGACGACCTGTTAATATCGAGGTCAATGAAGCTAAGACGTCCAAACTCTACTCTGCCATGTCTAGTGACAGGAGAAAATCAAATACTAAGAGAGACGTCCTGCAAAAAGGCCAGCGATTAGGACCTTCACCCGGGGTAGGTACTTTGTTACATGTACGAACATATGCACTTGTGTGGGAGGTGCACAAACTTTGCCGAATTCTCTAGAAACTGATTCCCCTTTGAGAATGCAAGCTTGTAAAACTCGTGACTCTTATAAAATATCCGTGGAGTACCTTACAAGCGTCGGTGAGCTTTAGGACTGAGGTTTCGGCGTATAACCCTCGGAAGGTTGTCTGTATGTGAGATTTTGCTAGGAAGTATTCACTTGTCATGATGGGATTCACATTCTTTCTATATAGCAACAGAAAGGTCAGTTGTATTAACAACCCTCCTAGGCAGCCCGTGGCTTATCCATGTATTAGTTCAAGGAGGAATCCACTCAACCAAATGTTCGTTCGTTGGGGGGGAGACAGAGTCCATAAATGGTGAACATTCTGACAAACAGCCAAACGGCGCCCGCCCCCCCCCCCCCCGGAAAGGGAAGGAAGGGTTTTTCAAAAACAGGGAAGAAATAAGCTTTAGAAGGAACGAAAATAATAACCCTTTTTACAGCCTTGTATTTCTTCCCCGGTAGGCCGCATTTCTTCCCCCTTCTTATATTGGAAACAGTTATTTCAGAACCCTAAACTAAATTTTTCCTGACGCTTTGCACTAACTAGGGTCTCCTGGTTTTCTAATCTGACCCTTTTAGTCTTCTTTCGCAAATCAGTTGCAAACTTTCCCCTACCTATCGTTTTACATCTGTAGTAGAGAAAGCAATTTGCAGTGTTTGCCAATGCAGCAAATACAGGTCATCATGGCAAGTGTGTAACAAAAAGGTGTTACTTACAGCTCAAGAATGATGTCAAGACAAGTAGGGTAGTGTCATGGTATACATGCCGGGTTTTCTTAGAAAGGGAGGTTATTTATTAAGGAAGTCTCCTTTTCAAGAGTGCCTGAAAGTTTGGGGGCAACGGATATGGAGAGAAGGTTGTCAGTTATTGGAGGGAAGTAAGTCTGGTTATCTAAGCATCATACACAACATTTAAGGAGCTGCGAAGTCGAATTGTAAAAAGAAGATTAATGAAGAATATAATCGTCCGTTATCTTAGTCAATTTGGAATTTATTATGTAGGAAAATGACAGATGGAACATTATACAACATGAACTGAAGAAAATGAAGGGAAGGAAAATAGATACAAAAGTCGTTGATGAACGTTCCATGCATGATACTATTGCGTTGCCAAAAGGCAAAAGTTCCATTTCGTACCCAAACAGTATTTTATTGACTTAAAAGATGAGTAGGTTTTCCAACTTAATGTTATGGCTAAGTTACCCTTACAAGCTACGAGGGTTACCCTGTGGTTACCCCTCCAGATTAATCCCCCCTCCATATTAACACATCCCTGCAATCTAAAACAGGGAAGTAATAAGAGTTTCCTGGGAGGGAGGGGGAAGAAATAAGACTTTTAAGCCGGAATATTCACCACTGGAGTCTTCTAAAATCTGACTGAGTTTTAAAAAGGGAGCCATGGTCGTCTAAGTCTTATATGGTACTTCTATTGCAAGGACATCAACCCTATTGATTAAAGCACATTCCCAAAACTATGAAGTATCGGAAACAATGACAACACATCCAGAATTAAGCAGCGTATCAAAAAACTTTACAGCGTAGATTTTACGATAGGATAAAGCCCTCTGGATTACAACGTCCATGCATGGCCTCCCAAAATCCACAAAAAATTGTTGCCTTTCCAACCAATTTTTTTATGACTGGCTCCTCGCAACATGGACTGGCTAAGTTGCATTCAGAACTTTTACAACAAGTACTCAATCTTTATTTAGAAAATAGTATCAAGGACTCTTTAACTTTTGCTAAATTTATACAAAACCTTAATTTCTGTTCTTGAGAATAGTTTTTTGTGTTCTTTCAACGTCAGAAACTTGTTCACAAATGACCTTAGATTAGGCAATAAAAATACGTACCGACAAGTCATTTCGAAGTGACCTGATGCCTCCACTGTTCCATGGGATACGTTAGTTAAATTCAGCTTTAACGATGTGATGTACCAAAAAATGAACGTATGAGCATGGGTAGCCCCTTGGGCATAGCTTTGGCTAATATCTTTGTTGGCTTCTATGAATCTCAACTTTTTGAATAACACCAAAATCATCATCATTTATGTAGACGGTACATTTGCCGTCTTTAAAAATGAGTCTCTGTGTTTTAAATATCTCACAAAATTGAAGGATGTATGCTGTGTATAGGAAACCTACGTCTCCAGGTCAATACATCTCTTAGACTTCTTCGTTCCTCAAACACGCAAGAAAAACTTTATCAAAACGTTGGTTCAGCATGCATTCAAAATCTGTTTCAAATAGTAATTAAGACAGAATGCGATTCATTGAAGCTTATTTTTCTTTCTAATTGCTATCCTTACGATTTAATCCACTTTATTTTCAAGGAAAAAATCATCGTAATTTGCCAGTGGAAAATCTTTCAGACCTAAGTCATGTCCCGTGTATTTAAAACTGCTATGGCTTGGTTACAATTCACTTCCATCCGAAAACGGCCGTAGAGAAGTGTTCGGTTGTATGGTCCTACACATAGTTTATGCCAGTAAGAAATCATTCTCAAACGACCACAAAGACCGTGTGTCTTCCACAAAGTCCAGCATTGTTGTATACTCACTTTATGCCAAAGCGAGGCTGGCTATCCTACCTACACGAGTTTGAGATACGTTAACCTAATAAAGCAGCAGGGTCCTTTCTGTACCCGCCTAGTATCAGCTTCTACAAGGAAACAGCCAAACTCGGGTTTAAAAAACCAAACACTGCTTAGCAATGTGACTCTGCCATAGGGTAGCACTTGCTCGAAATCCGAGATGGTGCAAAAATATATGCGAATGGGCGCTTCTGTATCATAGGAAGGGCTACGGCTACCTTTTACTTGATCGTTCTGAAATTAGTCTATATAAAAGCAAGAAAACCGTTGCTTTGTAGACAAAAAGAATTTGTCTTTTCGCTACGGCTTTTTAGATTAAATACACAGTTCCAAGAATACTGTATGGTCAAAGCAACATCAATCAGACTGTCCAAGTTCTGATTGGTTATTTTGAAAGCACTGCTGGGTATGAGTTTCATTCCTTCCTTTTTGAGTTTCGTTATGAAGATTTTTTATTCCACACGGTCAAACAAAATCGAAACAACAACGTTGGACGAAGCTGGTCGGATCAAACCTTGTTGAAAGAAGGGTACATAAATGTTCCAACTATTTCGTCCTAGTTCATCCAACTTCCTCGATCACGTGATTTTCCGCTTTTTGACCCGCGTTTACTCCCCTGTAAAGTCAATAGCATGGCTTTCTGAAGAAAGCGACTTTTGCACGGTGCTCTTACGGGTTTGGCAGCTTATTCTCCTAATGAAAGGCAAGCAAGAAAACGCAAATCGAAAAGATTTGCTTGGTGGCAATAAGCGGTTGATAGATAGAAAAAATGCTGGAGCTTATCACCGTTTACTTTATAAGTTCATTACTGATGACCCAAGGGGTTATGGAAATCATGCCTGGTGTAACTTCCTCTTTTCCCGCAAATGTTGCGTTCATAAACGGTCGACTTTTTTATTCATATGATACTCTACTGTAGAGTCCAAAAGATAAGTTTGCTTATTAGTATATAATTCTGAACTATGTAACACGTCAAATGAACCAAACCACTTCACAAACCACTTCACAAACCACTTCACAAACCACTTCACAAACCACTTCACAAACCACTTCACATAGTGTTGGATCACCATATTTAGACCACAATATGAAAATGCCTTAAACCAGTCTCACATATGATGGGTAGAATTATTCACATCGTATTTCCTACAGTGAGTAAAATACTAACATTTTACTGATACACAAATCATAGACAGAGGACATAATAAACATGCCAAAACAAGGTGATGTAATGGTGGTTATGATACACAAGGTGGCAAAAATTCACTTCTAGTCCTAACATGTTTAATTTCCCTAAAATATACAAGCAAACCTATACTTTTTCTAGTCTCGCGATTACCTTAAATAACAAATAGGAACACATGCGTGCTTCTCGGGAGGGAAAAATCTGTTTCTACTGAATTCTTAACAAACATAATCAATTTATCATTGTAGCAGACATCAATGGCAGGTAAAAATTTATCTAAAGAAATTTCTTATATGATACTGAGTATCGGTGGGAGCCAAGAAATTTACTCCTTATATGTCCTTCCCAGTTCTTCTGGCCATTTCTCCTTCTAACACTCTTTTTGCTGTTGTTTTTACTCCTTACGTCATAAACTTCAGCGCGATTCTCTAGCATTTCAAGGATCTTTTCAATGTCTGTAGCGCTCCATTCAACAGAAACAATATTTCAAATGATGTAAGACTCTAAGTGGAAGCACTTGACAGTTGGCAACGTAACTTGATTGGGCAAATCCCCAGCATTGTTGGAGGTCTCAGCTTTTTTCCAACACCTTCCAACATTCCAGCAATCATATTCTGACAAGCTGGAAAGAGCTACTTAGTATTACAGACGTTCCAACATGTTAGATTTAACATACTAGATCCGATTTTGTTGGATCGCATGTACGCACCTTAATGCGTGTTAGAAGAAAAAAAGGCTGTTTCGTGCTATTTTAAATTTCTGTATAAAAAACAAATCATTGTCTTTGTGCATTCCAACATGAGTATGAGAGCGCCAGGATTGCAACCGAGAACCACACTGTTATGGCGTGATGATCTTCTAACTGAGGAATTGTGGTCTCGATGTCAAATATTTTCCCTTGGTTATCATATTAGCATAGCGTCATATGACTAAAAAAGACGAGCTTTTCGAAACTACGTGGCAATAAATGCTCTATCCACTTGTAGCGGATTAGGAACTTCGTCAGCCAGCACAGATAAAGAAAAGAGAATAGTTGAGGTCGCAATAGTTCAGTTGACCGAGCAAAGTAGAATGGTCCTCAGTAGGGTTGCTAACTGTACGGTATTCTACCGTAGAGTATGGTATTTTAGGGTGCTTGTACCGTATATGGTAAAGACCCCTACCGTACACCACAATGTACGGTATTTCAGAAAAATTGGAAAATTCACTAAAAAAGTACGTCGTTTTCGTTAACCAACAGTCAGCTCTGCGAGGCGCACCCTGGTATCCGAAGCCTTTTTACATCAAAGGCAATAGAGAAAATAATGGACTTCTCACTTCACTCTGCTTTTTGTTAGGATCGACACCCACTAGAATTTCAAGCAAGTACTCATACATAAAACGTTTTCCAAATAAAGCTTTTTCGTGTGATAGTAAAGTTGTTTAAAATGCGAATTTTATTGTTTTGAAATACGTTTAACGCACTCGAGCCTTTGGAAATTTTTTTGGGCGTAAACATGCACCTCCCCTCCTCCCCATACGGTATTTTGCGCGAGTTTCCCCAAAGTTGGCAACCCTAGCCCTCAGGATCATTACCGGATGCTGACCTGCTTTATGTACTCTCAACAGTATTGCATTAGTAAACAGGTTCAAGCCACTGGATCTAGCAACACACCAATCACCATGATCACTCTACTAGGTTTTCTTTCTACAGATTATTTCACATGTGTTGTCGAGTTCGTGTCTAGCCTACAAATTTCTGTACAGCATCATTTCGACTTCCGCCGGTGGAGCATTTGAAGCCAATACGGGAATTAGGAAATAGTATGCTTTCTCATCGGGGGTCACCATAGATCAGTTCTTAGAGTGCCCACCGCGCATGCGAGAGTCACGGGTTTGAACCTCAGTAGTGACATATTTATACTTCTTTAATATATTTTCAAATCTTTTTTATCAGTATTCTTATAAGTTAGTACATAAACACTCCACTCAGTAGCTCATTGGCATATAGCTGATTGGAAAATATGTCCTGACCGAAAGAAGCTCCTCATCTACAGGGAGCTAAGCGAAAACAAGGCAAATGCTACGAATTCAGAATTCTATCATGGGCACAAATGTAACGATCTCACGTTATTAGGCGACAGTGCCAGCAAAGTAGAGTACAGAGAAAGCTAATGCTATTCCAAAGATTGTAAAAAATTTTATTTAAAAGTTCAAATAATAAAGATAACCATAAGATAAATTTGCGTTTAGTAAGATAGGCCCCTTAATAACCCTTTGTCTAAGTATTAAAATTGTGTATAAAACTGCCAGAATTATTTATGAAACATGTCAAAGTGAAAGCACACCAGCCCGCACTCCCTCTCTTTCAAATATAACTGACCTCCTACCCCCAAGCCCACTACTAGTACCTTGAGTACACTGTAAGCTTACAAGTGGAGCCTTAGGTCAAAGTCCATAAAATGGTTATTTTGAATTCGACTGCTGAAGACTTGCAAAGGTACTTCTACTTCAGAAGATGTAAGACTTTTAAAGAAAAGTCTGAAATTTAAAAAATGGATTTCTAACAAAGAGAGTCAACATCGATGAGGAAATTTCAAAGATGGATTGTCTGTCCATGAAACAGTGATGCAAATTGTAGTAATTGCATAACCCATCATAATACCAGGGACTAGTTATACAGAAAGGTAATTGATTCTGTACAGTCTTTTGTTAGCAATATATGTAGGTTGTTTGTACGTGCGCTTCAGTGGCTGACCCAGAAAATCTACACGTCCTCAAACTTGCTTTATCAAAGACCGTACAGCGTTCAACAGATCCTCGATACCATTACATTTATTACTACGGCTCTAATGAAATTTTGGGAGTCCAAATTGAGTTTTGGGAACTATGCAAACCATTTGAGGAATTTAAATGTTTTATGATATTGATCGTCGTAGATACCAAAGTTATCACGATAACTCGGTTTTATGAAAGAGTGGCAACGTTGGCTCCTAATAGTATGACTTGTCAACGTTAGCAATTAAAAAGGAACTGTTCACAAACTCAAGTCTGTTGCCAAGATGCTTTAGCATTGTTGTCAATCTTCATCTGTTCTATTATAAACGAGGAATACTATTAGATAAGGTTGCCTAGAATACATCGGTGTAAACGTAAAGTAAAACTCTTATCGTGCCATTAGCTGATTTCTTTCCTCAATTTTGTGTAGGAAAATTTACAGTGTGTCCAATTTAATCAGGATTACTCTTCAGTATCAAATCCTCACGAGGAGACGAGTTAGCTCAGTCGGTAGAAAGCTTGTCTAATAAGAATCGGGTTGAGTCCTCCCTCGGCCATCAATCTGAAAACTCGTACTGCGAAGTCACCAGAAAAATTGGGTGCCTGGGATTAGCTGCGCAAGGATAAAGGTGGCGAGGAAAGGAACTTGCCACCCTGTTTCATTACGCCGTGGCTCAGAACATGTGATCCTCTACAACATCACATCCCATTAACTCCTTTAAAAGTGTATGGGGCTACCTTTCATCCAATACTCAGATGACTGGAATAAGCGGATGGTTGGAAGAGCAATTGCACTGTTTAGAAACTTTTACACCAAACTTTGAAGATAGACTTGCAGGGGCGGACATCATAAATTCGTAGATGTCGGCAGTTGCTCTTAGTAAAACTTCCAAGGAATCAGATAGCATGTCATGCTATTGATATTCGAAACTAACAGCGAGTACAAGGGGTACCTTCTAAGCACGTTTGTAATGTGTTAACGCCCTACCTCTCCATTTAAAGACTTACGGCACTAGGGAGTGCTAATTATTTGAAGGAGATTGTTTTCTGAGAAATAACAGGGTTTAGGGGATTCTAGGTTGAAATAACACTTTATCAAAAGCTGGTAGATGAACCTCCATCTCCCAAAATTTACAAAAGGCATAATTTCGTAGCATATGAAAGCCCTGTGCTAACCGGGTGATATCCACTGATCTCTAAAAAAGACTGGATCGAGCTTCTCGTTGTTTCCAATTACCAAAAAGTGTAGTCACGAGTACTGGCCCCCATTAGTTAAAATAGCGCTGGAAAGTCCGCCATGTTGCGTCACATTGTTTACAAGCTTTGTGTGATGGGCACTGAAATGGCGTCCAAAGTCTGACCTCACTTTCAGACGGAAGATGCTCGATCCACTGTTTTTTAGAGATCAGTGGTGATATCCGGGGGAAACTAGCGATGCTGATGCTGCAGGAACCATTGTGGAGACGAGGTCTATTAGAACCTTTCAATGCTGATCCTGCCATCTGAAATTATAGGGTGGTTAATAATAAGTAATTTCATGTAACTTATCTTCTATTCTATATTTAATAATTTGCTATTTAATTTAGATTATCAGATGTATTATCACTTATCCTTATTGTATTTTCATAGACAGTTTATTTGGCGATTTGCGAAGTTGTAAAAAAAATGGTTTTGTTTTATGATGGCGAAAGAGATGCATACATGCATCAAATTAGTACCATCGTCCATCGACTCCAATCGTTCAGCAACTCGCCTCCAATGAGTCCCCACAACGAATTTGATACCCCTTCATAATTTTGTCATACAGGCAAGGTAGTACCAGCACAGCCTCTGCATGGAACATATTTGCTTCTAAACTGAGCGAAACATTTCTATTGAAATCCCATTTTTTTCAGTAAACAAACTAAGTATATGCATTCGATTTCGGAAGATTCTGTTTTCGTGACAACGGCATCTTTTAACGAGATGTTCAATGAGAACGGACGAGAGAGAAAAAACATATTGATTTCCTTTCGCTAATTCACGCACACGGAATATGCCGCACCAGTCTGGTTGAGGAGCGTCCATACCACAAAGGTAGATATTCAACGTAACAGTATATTGTGACGTACCACCTGGGCACCCGAATCAACCCCACTGAAATGGTTGCAAACATGAGTAACATTGAACACCCATGGTGCGTAGAGTGTGTGCCAATCAAAAATTGCCTCTCCCGCAACAGGCCCCAATAGTGGCGATATTAGCCATGGCTACTGATAGCTCCAGATTAACATCCAGACGCCCATTCCACAAATCCACGGTATTGGAATAGCCTTCTGACGCCAACTGGCGGCCAGTGTGGGACGACAACAATCCAGCAAACGGCCACCTAGTCGCAGATCCTACCCAGATGTGGTCGGGTTTCTCCAGCACAAGCAAGACACAATGGAAAACTGCCACCCGGCTGATAAGCAGGCACCGCAGAGCACAGAAAAACCTTCACAGACGGGGAGTGATGGCGACGCCAGAGTGTGTAAAATGTGGCCACAGGCCCCAAAATACTGACCATCTAGTGCTACACTGCCCTTAAACCACTATTGAGTGAAGATACACAGCAGTGTTTCAGTGTGTTGGCTTGAAGACGAGAGCATTGAGGTTTGATCACGATAGGGAACTACTACTACTACTTCTGTCATAATCGCTTTCACATTCCTGTATGCACGTTTGTTCGTACTAGCGAATCGTGTATTTCCTAACAGTTTCAACTGCGTACAGATCCCACGCAATACAAAATGCAAAACATTATCGAAATGACGATATACGATTTTCGGAAATGTCACCTTGGCAATTCACATGTTTGCAACTCGTTAAAAAGCCCAGTAGATTTTCTCGGTTTTCCTCGTTGATTTCGCTTTTACAAACAGAAAACTCGCAGCACGCGCACTAGTTACGCTACGGCAATCTGTGACTGAAAGCACAAGATGACAGTTTAAAAACTCGCTCACCCATTGGCACCCCACTTAATAATCAATCATACAGGTATCTGCAGATATTGGACAATTGTATTTCTTAGGCCTCGTCCACACCCGGCTAAATTTGAAAACGCAACTTTAGGTGTGAAAACGAAACAAAGGTTCTCCGTCAACACTAAAGCTGGATAAAATCTTCTGCATCCACACTAGGCCGGATAAATTTGAAAACGGAACTCCATTGTTTCGGTTACGCCTCCCGTCCATACTACACCGCTTGTATCCCTAACAAAAGTTCCACGAAAACGGAACTTTTTGAAAACGCTTTCCAGAGTGTAACAATTTGAAAACGGAACTTTTTGTATCAGTGTGGACGGAGAACATTTTGTAGCTATAACTTTTCGACTACGCTGACGTCAGTATCACTCAGTATTTCACACTCCGAAGGTCTCCCTCTGTCATTCAACATGGCGGATAACATGATACTTACAGTGATGTTGACTATATTAAAGGAAATGGGTATCCCCAGTCCACCAAAAAGTCAAATGATGAGGGCCATTCTTATTTCGAAGATTAAGGCGATAAGACAAAAGTATCGTTCAGCAGTTGACAATAGTAGATGGCAGAGTTGTTTTACTTTACTTTTGAGTTATGTGAACGATTTTGGGGCGGTTCGCCTGCATTCACTGCCATACCGTCTGGTATTGAAACAGCAGAACTTTCACAAAATTATCTCACCACGCGGTCGTTCTACCAAGTCGAGTCCAGAAACGTCTCATCTGGCATGGTCATAAGCGTATTGCTGTTCTCCAGAAGCATCAATAAATGTCGTAAATCATTCCTTGTCCGTTGATGTACAAGATTCAACTCCATACACGCGATCAAGTACGATAATGTCGTAAACAGCATTGTATCATGCTGTCAGCCATGTTTGATTTACGAAACAGAGAGACTGTCTGAAAGTGAAATAATGTAAACCACGTGTTTTACTGACGTCTGCGTATTCAAAAAGTTCCGGTTACAAAATGTTCTCCGTCCACACTGATACAAAAAATTTCCATTTTCAAATTGTTCCACTCTGGAAAGCGCTTTCAAAAAGTTCCGTTTTCGTGGAACTCTTGTTACGGATACACGCGGTGTAGTGTGGACGGAAGGCGTAACCGAAACAATAAAGTTTCGTTTTCAAATTTAACTGACTTAGTGTGGACGAGGCTCTTGAAGGTGTGCAATATGACAAACAAAGACCTCTCCATACTGATTGTCGGTATTTTACTGATTTCATTCTTCCGTTACGAAAGTTGGAACGTCTCCCAATTGACGCCGGTTGCATATACTTTTTCATTTTGGGAAGGAAACTGCAACCTTGCAGCATATTTGGCACCAAGGCTTACAACGAAATTACCAACTATGAGTCAAACCTTCACGAAAGATTGTGAATAATCGAATTAGTTAGTGCAGTCGAAGGTGTGCAATATGAAGAATAAATACCTCTCCATACTGGTTGTCGGCATTTTACTGACCTCATTCTACCGTTACGAAACGTCTCTTCGAACGACATGACATATCAAGATATTTAAGTTTATAATGTAGAAGGACGGTAGATTGTGAAGAACAAGCTTTTAAAGAAATTTAGAGCGATGAACGACATTACCACCGCAGCTGTTATGCTCTATTGTTATTATACCTAGGAAGAATGAACTAAACTTCACGTAAATCCAGAAATACGAACGCGTCTCGTAAATTTTATGAAGGAGTCAATCCTTGACATACCTGATTTTTGAATTTCTAAGCTTACTACGAATTTACAGCTAAGACAACAATAAGACGAGTCACAACTGCAAGAAAAGAAATTCCCTTTTTCGCCGGGAAATACAATCATCACAAATACATATACTCAAGTTGCTCAATTTGAAATAATCCACTATGGGAAAAAGACTTTAGGTACCGATACGTATAATAACATCCATTCCTAATACAGCAGGGTGTAACTACGAACTGGAGTCAAAGCTGTTTAGTGATATTCATACATTTGGGCAGTCAAAACTGGTCTACAGACACCGAGGTATCACTAAATGGTATCTCGTAATGACTTGGAAATCCTCTTGATCTTCGCCGCTATCGACATATCGATATGGTATTCACCCACATCAACTACCATTCCACCAATAACTGACGGATCGGTCTGCGAGAAGAGCGGGTGAGAAGAAAACAAACCGTTACGCCATAAAATATTTATACAGTTTTTCGAACGTAAAATTACTTTTTACAACTTTCATAAATATAGTATCAGGGTTCATACTCAAGTCGGACTTAAAGCAATGCCTGGACGCTTTTACCGCCTCCAATAAAAAATAATGATATTTACGTTTACTGCTCTGCTAAATGGTATTAACACTGAATACTCATCATAGCGTTACCGGCTAGGCACGCACCTGGCGGTACCCTAAAAGGAAAGTGACAAGCAGTAATGCACATCCGAATACGGTTAAATCCTTTGGTAATCACTCAGATACGTTTTGATAAATGCCCGACATCACTACAGCAGCGTTTAATGCAACTAATCCTGAAACTTAACATTTTAATGGTATTAGTGTCTTAAAATAGAATCGCGTTAATCACAAATCAGATCTATCATCTGGAAAGGATGGCAGATCCACCGCTGCGAAGTACAGTAAGATTACACTTTTCGGGAAGACGAAAAGTTAGTGAGGAAAAATCAACGATGTTAACTACCAAAGAAGAAAAGGATTACCAGTTTAATAGACAGTTTAGTGGCAAACCAGGCTGTAACACTCCTCATTAAGTGCCTTAAAATTTGTGCTACACAGCAAACATAGTATTCTTGACGACAATTTTTTTGTAATATTTGTACAAATACAATATAATAACACTTGTTAGTAAAATTTGTACAAATTTGATGTGTGCATACTCAGAAGACTTAGGATTAAAGTAATAATGGGGCAATTACATTTTAAACCAAGATGTTGGTTTCCCTGACTTGCCAATACGTTTTTAAACAGAAATTATGTTTGACAGCCTGTAAGCCAGCTCAAATCTAGAGAATGGAGATAGGAGCATTTGGATCAGTAAACGAGTTCATTTTCCTTTTTTTCAAAAAAAAATATGTATGTTTCCAACTGCAAGGTTTGTTGATATACACTGGTGTGATTATCCATGTATCCCACGAGTTTAGCCGATTTTTGTTATCCCCCCCTCCCCCCCGAGTTTAATAAAAATATGCAGATCCCAAAGTTTTCCAGAGTCAATGGCTACCTTACAGTAATGCATAAAAGGCTTTCCCCCAAAATCGAATCAATCCCCATTTCTATGTCATACTACACAAGTGAGTAAGAACGAAGCAAATCTGATTTTGATGTTTGTAAGGTATTAAACTACAAACTGATATGTAAAATACAGTTAGTTCTTATGGGTTTCAAGCTGTCATGAAAGGCTGAGATATCGGCATTCATCTATTAAGTATAATTATACATACAGAACACTTCGCTTACCTTTGTTTCGATGCTTAGCTTTTCCCCTTCCTTAACAAATCTCTGCAGGGCTGTTGTCAGTTCGTCTAAGCTTGCATCATCCAAACCCTGCAATATTACA
Organism: Carybdea cf. marsupialis auct. non (Linnaeus, 1758); assembly: GCA_010016065.2. Lineage (NCBI taxonomy): Eukaryota > Metazoa > Cnidaria > Cubozoa > Carybdeida > Carybdeidae > Carybdea > Carybdea cf. marsupialis auct. non (Linnaeus, 1758). Next base: position 41,133 of record JAAAKL020000466.1, read on the forward strand.
AAAAGCATGGGATAAAGAAGACTTCCTTCACCTTTGATGAAGCAACATTATTACAACTCCTGTGATCAAAGTGGCAAAGTTGACTGACATAACATTAACATACGTACATATAACCATATAAGGTTTGAGTACTGCGTAGAACCACTTTATGGGTAAGATAAACTCTTCTCTAGGCATTCAGTAGGTAAGCTACGTTTTTGTACAGGAGACAGTGAGACTTACTTAGCCTTAAAACACATTACAACGCTGCTTCCAATGTCACGACGCATGGTCATGTTATTATCCATTAAAACCTACCACAGATACAGTTAATCAATGTTCGGTAATCCTGCAAAATATTTACAAAATGTCTTGGACGTAGCAAATCCGCAAACCAGTGCCTTTACTTCTCATAAAACGACTGTCCCATTGGTGCTCCGGTTGGTTGTGTCTGGGTTTTGTATCCTTCTTTATTTAACTGATAGACATGCACCTTCACTGATATCAGATTACCTTCTAAAACTTAATAGGATGCATTACAGAAAAGTAAATAACATCGTTTGACCTCCCCTTCAGTTCTGTTAATTATCCTACCAAAGTATACTCGGATCTTATAAATGTTTCTCAACAACTTAAGCAGCTTAGTCATTTTTTAAAGAAGCCACCATACTTCAATCTATTACCCCAATACCTGGTTTTAAACCATTTACTCCTAGTATCAGGGTTGGCGAAATCAGTGATTTTTTTAATTTAAATCAGATTTTTTTGATTTAAATCAATTTTTTTCCGAAGTCCATAAATTCACGATTCAAATTTTTTGTTTCTGAGCCTTTCAATTCTTAAACACTGTAAATTATACACCAGGTTGACCATGTTCATGGAGTACAAT